>JADGIG010000146.1:0-15617 GCA_018985235.1 Sanchytrium tribonematis
CTTCAAACAATCACAAAGGAGTTTTTTTCATGGTTTTTCTTCTCGTCATCATTCTATCACAATTAATTGACCACCAACAAATTAATCATTATAAAATACTTCAGGAATTGAGCTTAATCTACATGAATCAAACGATGCAAGTAAAATCGCTCTAAATAATTTCGTTCACCAAATAATGGTCAATTTGAATAAATTGCATACCTCCGAGCCTCCAATGGCCCATTTTGATGTCAAATTAGAGCAAATTCAAAGAGTTTGGGATCCAGAAGGACTATTAAATACGAATTGAAAAATTCCAAATTTACCAAAACTGGAGTATTGAATCATATAATCATTTGGACATCAGATAGAACTAATATCAATGAATACGCAGCACCAGAAATGTATTTAGAAAATACTCCAGATGACTTCGATGCTGTTAAAGTAGATTTGTTTGCATTCGGAGTCATAATACATATAATATTGCAGATAATAGCTGGAATAGGGTATCAAACAAATAAAGGATACTTGGAATGCACTGAAATCCCTAATACCCTTCCAAATAAGAAGAAAAGACCCATCAAAGTCTATAAATCATCTCCATTGAATCCATTTGGTAGATTAAAATGTATTGCATCTCAATTAACACATTGTGATCCATCCGCTAGACCATCCGTAGAGTCTATTCTTATTAAATATGAAATTGATCAAATCATCAAAAAAGAGCCCAAATTATTCATTCCAAAGAAGAATGAAGTGTCTCTGCTCCATTTGGCATTGATGAACAACAATTTACATCGCAAATAGTCAATAAATTTCCATGATACCCACATGGATCTCACATGTCGATCTGTAATATTTGTATCACGTCATTTTGAAATTGCCAATATCCCCTCTCATTTACACCAAATGATTTGTGATCTATTTAAATGATCCACATCATCTCCTCATTACAAATGATCTTCACGCTACTCATTCAAATTGCAAGCATTTCTCTATCTAAGAGATATTTTGAAGAGACTGAAACTGAAATAGTCAAATATGTAATGCTCACTGAGAAATCAGATTCCATCCAGATTGACGATTACATATCTTTAAAGAATGAGATCAGCATATTAAGCAAATTAGATCATCCTAACATCATCAAAATTTTTAAGTATGATGACAATGAAGAAGTTAAACTAGTAAGTTACGAAATGCACAAGTATAAATACGATTTGTTTAATTTGTATGATACAGAGTTTCGTAGAAATGCTTATGATCACATTGATGAAATCTTTAAGATCATTTACCAAATATTGAACGCAATGAATTATATGAAATCTAAAAATGTAGCACATAGGGATATCAAACCAGAGAATATCATGATTGATGATGAAAATAATGCCATTTTAGCTGATTTTGGATGGGCCACTGCAAATAGTAATGTAAAAAGCACCACGCACTCTGGAACGAAAATATATGCAGCACCAGAAGTATTAATGTGTTTAGATAAGAATAAAAGATGCAGCTATGATCCAAACCAATCTGATTTATTCTCATTGGGTATCATGATTTGGCGAATGTTTCACTATAAATTTCCATTCTTTCCAAAACAACGCCAAAATTGTAGCGAATTGAATCAAATATTTACAGATCAAATGTTTACCAAGTTGAAAAATGAGGATAAATTAGGAGCAATATTAGCCGTGTCTAAATTGTTAATGCAATGTACTCCATCAAAAAGACCTACAGCTGCCAAATTACTTGAAATGGATATTTTCAAATCTAAATCTAATTAACTTTAATAAAAAGTCTTTGACTATAAAAATCCCCTTCTATGTATCAAGAACAACACGCAATACATCCTGAAGGTGCTTATAGTTTTATGAGATACATTAATGGCTTATTAATTCAAAGAAATGTGTGTACGGATGAAGTATTTCTACAAAAATTATTGAGAAACAGATTGCTGTAAACTTGTATATAATAAGAAAAGGGATTTACTGCTACCAAGCGCGAGAAGATGAAGACATATCCATTGCTTAGTTATGTCAATAAATCTTCTTTTCTTTCTCAAAATCCCCTATTTCCCCTTTGTCATTACCCCAAAAACATCTCCCTCCAACATGTTGTTCTTTCTCTACATTCTATTATCCATCCCCAATGTAACTGATCCACAATATGAACATTTACGTAATCTCAAATTGATCAATCCTGATTATGATGATGATTTGCAAATCGATGTACTTAATGATTTTGTGGTTAAGATACTTCAATTGCTTCGTGGATTACATGCTCAACATAAGGCTCATATGGATTTAAGAATTGAGAATATTCAAATTAGAAATTTGGGTGATGATTTATGGACATATGAATTATTGGATTCTGAACAAGATGGATTCAAATTGAATGAATATGCAGCACCAGAATTGATTGAAAATGATGGTACTTCATTTGGTGCTACTAAAGTAGATTTATTTGCATTCGGAGTCATTCTTCATAAAATATTGCAAAGAATAGCTGGAATAGGATATCAAACAAACAACCGTGGTTATTTTATAAGTTCAAGTATAGGATATCCAAATGCACCTAGTCGGAAAAATAGTTTTAATCCAGGTCATCTTAACCCATATGGAACATTAAAAAAAATTGCATTAAGTTTGACAGAATGTAATCCTGACGGGCGCCCTTCTGCTGCTTTATTGCTCCTTGAATATGATGTTGAGACAGAATCTGATGATGAATCCTTTCCAGAAAATTGAATATGAATTAGAACAAGGATACGAAAATCTGTTTTATAATGGAGCATCTCAAAATCTTGTCAAGTCTGTGGAATTAAAAGAGAATCAAGTTGATCAATTAAAGAAAAAATTATCTGACAATGATCCCATGACTGCAATAAAAGCCATGACTCAATTATTCAACCAAATAAGAGACCCTCTGCAGAATATTTATTGCAAACGATGAAATTTAAAAATTGGATTTATAAATAAATATTTATTGAATCATGCCTGTAGATATCTGAATATCCTTAAATTTAGCATATGTATCTTGATTTGGACTCCAACTGACATCTGATCCACCATAAAACATGACAAATAAAATCGTGTCAATTTGAATATGTGGGCAAGTTCTGAAAATATATGATTTATATTCAAATATAAATTGATGATTGACTTTAAATTGTATAATACCATCATTAGAACCTATTTTATTTAATTGAATGGCTATTTGAATGTGATTCCATTCACCTAATTTAAATTGACTGGCACCACGATATAATGAATCACCATATTTGGGATTATAAATGAAATTATGATTATAATAGTCAGTAGATTGTGGAGGACCATGGACATATATCTCATTATCAAATTGACGACGCCACATGGGACGAATGCAAAAACCATCATGATTACATTTACAGCCACCACATAAACCTGGTAATTTACCACCTTTATTAATGATGAAATCTGGTGGGAAATAAACGGAATAGGATAATGTGATTTGATTTGTAGGCAGAATTGGGGGTTTAAATTTGATTCTCATGCCATTTGGATTACCATATTGATATGCTTTGAAATGGGTGACGATTTCATCATTGGTGAGTTGGGTATGGCCACCTATTCCATTTTCAGTGCCATTTACGATGAATTTAAAGAGATCTATTTGGGACATGGTTTGCAACATGGTTTGAAGTGAAAATACCCCTTGTGGACTCCTAATTGGAAATGATTTTCATTCCACTTTATTGTGCAATTTATGATTATACAGTGCTTCAATCACCTAGACAACAGTACACTATTCAATTTTTTACTTTTATTGCAGATACAGGTCCAAAAATAGTCAAAAATGGCCAAATTGTGACCAAATCAATTTAATTTTATAGTCATTATGAGCATCCATTGATTCAAATGATTGTGAAATATAGAATTATTGAAGAATATCTTAAATTAAAGAATGAAATCACTGTATTATCCAAATTAAATCATCCAAATATCATCAAATTGATTAAATTTCATTTGCCACCTTTAAATAGCGAATTAAAACTACCTAAAGACGATCAAGTGATTTATTACACCATGCCATATTATAAATATGACTTGAACAGAATGGATACTGAATTTAAAGACCAAAAAGAACAGAAAAAAAGATTATTAGCAATATTTGATTTATGGAGTAGCTACAATCAAGAAATCAAAGATCAAATTCGCATATATTTGAATATTATTCATCAAATGCTACTAGCAATGAAATATCTTAAAAGCAAAGGAATTGCGCACAGAGATATAAATCCAGAGAATATTCTTATAGATGATGAAAATAATGCCATTTTATCTGATTTTGGATATGCAACTACTGATTTATTGTGTGATACGCACACTGGTAAATTCATTTATGCAGCACCAGAAGTACAAAAATGTTTCAGATCAAAATGTGAATATAATCCACAACAATCTGATTTATATTCATTTGGTGTCACTGTACATCAAATATTGAATATTGAATTAGATACTCACTTTATTGAGAATATTGATATTGTAAAATGCACCAATTTCACTAAATCAGAAAGAATTAAGAGATATAAATTATTGAGCCATTCAAATCCAATCATTGCAATGAAATCTATGGTTCATTTATTAATTCAATGTGACCCATTCAAAAGACCAACACCTGCTATCTTATTATCCAAGATTCGATTTTTTCAATTTATGTTTTAATAAAATATTTGAAAACACTAAAAATTGTGACTGTGATCTAGATTGCAACTTCGTTTGGCACAAATACCCCTTAGTAGTTCCCCATCATCATGATCCCATTTTTCTTTTTCATTGATGTAATGGCAAACAGTCAAATACTACAAAGTCCGTTAAAGAAGTATGAATTTGATGATTTGAAATTTGATGCAGAAACCCTATCAAGAATTGAAAGAATTGGCAATAAAGTCACCAAATCATATCGTTACTTTATTCATGATAATTTTATAATCCAAAGTATCATTCATGATGAAGTTGATGCAGAATATAAGAAATTAAAGAACGAAATTCAGATATTAAAATCAATAGATCATTCAAATATAATTAAAATTGAAAATTATTCCCTTCCACCAGATGACTATCCAACAGCAAAATATACGATGCCATATTATGAAACTGATTTATTTCAGATGCATCATAAATTTATAAAACAACATAGTGGAATATTTGCCAGGTTAACATTATGGAAAAGCTATTTTGAAGAAGTTGACAAACAAAGGCGCATTTATTGCAAAATTATTCATCAGTTGCTGAACGCGATGAACTATATGAAATCTAAAAATGTAGCACACAGGGATATTAAACCAGAGAATATAATGATTGATAAGAAAAATAATACCATTTTAGCTGATTTTGGATGGGCCACTGCAAAAAGTAATGTAAAAAGCACCACGCACTCTGGGACTCCTGAATTGGCAGCACCAGAAATACATAAATGCGAAGATTCTGAATGTGAATATGATCCAAACCAGTCTGATTTATTCTCATTGGGTGTATTGGTATCTGAATTATTTGAAATTTCAGTTTCCAAGCGTCTTAAAGATGGCCGGTGGATAGTCAAATGTATTCAAATAAGCAAGGCAGAAAGACAAATTCAATATAATTCATTAAGAAATATAGATGCAAACATTGCAATGAAAGCCATGGTTAAATTATTACTCCAATGTGATCCAGAAAGGAGACCTACACCTGCTTTATTGCTTCGATTAATTCAATTTTCTGAATTCTATAACTAAAACAAATAAATAATGACGTCACCCGCATGAGTTGCATCTAGTGGAATCAAGCGTGTCAAATGATCACTCCGTAAAACATTAAATTGAGATGGTTGATTTTGAAAATGATGTATTTTCATTAAAATTAGTGAGTAATATTCATTATAATGACTATTTAAATGGATTAAAAGATGCATTAAATGATTTGCAACAATACATTCAAATCAACAAGAAAATACAAATTATAGCTTCCATTATACCCAAATCAGGCACGCAATTAGGCGCAACAGCACCAGCATCACAATATACCATTTATAATACCCGTTATTATAATATACCAAGTGCATTATCACCAAATAATAATTTGGATATTGTTGCTGAATTTTATCATCAAGATCAAAGATGGACATTTGATGGGGGCAATTATGATTTTAAAGCCATTGCGACACATGAAATGTTACATGGATTGGGTTTTTATTCCAATGTAGAACCATTTTATCAATATTTTGGATTATATACATCAACTACTCCAAAAACAGCATTACAACCCATATTTCTACCACCTACTGATTTTGATATGCATATTTATTGTAATAATATACCCCTATACCAATTATTGCTACCATTTCTCAATATTTGTGTCCCAAATACGATATTATTAAATCACGCATCCATGGTGATTCAGGCTGCTGCGTATGTCATGGTGGGTGATACACACTTGAATGAGTTACAAAATACATTATCTATCCCTAATAATTGCCAATTTCAATCCAAATCAGTCAATTTCACATTATTTACTGGTACCAATATGAAACAAGCTATTTTAAGTCATACCTCTCAAGATAGTAATCCAGTCTTAATGCGTCCTAAATATCCACCCAATATCAATTATCAGGGTATTAATCCATATCAATTAATGCTCAATGAATTGGGATATCATGAAAATCAATCAAATCATGAATTTATATTTGAAATGCCAAATTGCAGTCAAATCATGAATGAGACACATTTACAATTAGCACAATCAAGACTAGATAATGGTGATTTCCAGAGTGATGCCACTTGTTTAATATATTTGCAGCTGATATACATTTTAATAAATTTGATTTAAAAATGGATTTAATTTGAGATTTATTTATCATGCATTTTTAATTTGTTCTTCCTGGGTCTTCTAGTTGTTGTCGATTGCAATAATTAGATTTACATGATAATTTAGCCAAAGCGTATGCCATAAACAATCCAGATACAGCTCCCAAAATCCCATATCCATCCCTAGCATGATTGGAATCATCATCCAATTGGTTAACATTCTTAAGTGCCGTATCAACTCTACTTTTCAAAAAATCACAATCTCTCCATTCCCCACTTATCAAATAGCCACATTTATAAATCTTGTCATTATTTAACTGACAAATCTCGTCATATCCTTTAAATCTCGCTGCAAGGGAATATATACATTTATATGATGCTAAATTACACTCTTCTGAGTAGATGCATTTGCCTTGGTGTGCATTTTTAGCATCAGTTAATGGTTTATAAGCACCATTTCTCAAAGTTTTGATTTCCTGCGAGTTTCCAACTTCTTGATTATACCACACCATAGATCCAGTAAATGCTGAGGCTGCTACTAGCAATACCAATAAATATAATTTAATTCTAGCGGATCTATTACCAGATGCATCCCTATCTCTTTTATAAAGGAATCTTTCAAATGACTTTTTATTCAATAGCCAATTCATGACAGATTTAAGTGAATGAGTCTCTTGTATCACGCTAATCAGATGATCTAATACTGAATTTGCCATCCCTTGAATCTCTCTTGTGATTCCACACCACGCTGTAATAGCTTTAGAGCATTCTTTTTGCAAGACACATTTCATAATAGCAGATAAACAAGGTCGATTAATTGTCATTTTATTGACAATGCTCTCAGTTTGCTCTAGAGCATCATCTACCTCTAAATTGAATGATTGAGCAAATAGAATTAAAAATGTCAACATTCTATTGTCACAAGGGATGTTTGAAAATCACCGTGATCTCTCCTTCATCATTTAGCCAATTGAAATCATTTATTTTATTCTATCGTACATGCTAAATAAGAAATATATCCAGCCAATCCAATACTCACAATTCCCATTAATAATCCCAATCCACTCACAAAATACAACATCAAATCATATCCACCCTCTCTCCCCTTTAAAGTATCCACTCTTTTCAATTCTACATTGATTTCATCTGCTATACTCTTGCACGTACTCAAATCACCATCCAGCATGGATTGTGGTGCACATTCATATTTAAGTGCAAATGCATCACATGCTTGTTGAATCAGTGCATCATCAAATTCACAATGACCTGTTTTTGGATCATAGCATGCTTCTGTACATTCAAATGGTGATTTATTACATGTTTCACTGAATAAACAATGCTGAGATTGCGTGTGTTTTGTATGATCCAATGTATTTTGCGCATGATTCATTAATTCATGCAAATGAGCAGATGATTGATGAATGTATTTAGCACCAATACCAAATGCAATAAATGCACCACTGAAAATAAATAATAAAACCAACATGGGTTTCATGCGGTGTTTCTCAATGGAATTTAATGATCTTTTCATGACTAAATCATTTGATAATAGCCATTTGATAAATGGTACGAGTGAATGGGTTTGTTTTAATGTGGATACCAAATCAGTTAATAATTGAGATGCCTTGTTTTGAAGAGATGGATGGATTTGACAAATTGATTTGACACATTTTGGGTTGTTGAGAGTGCATTGGAGTACCATTGAGAGACATTTTGGATGGATTGGGGTGTGTTGGAATGTATTATGGATATTTGTCATGATTTGAGTGAGTTGATTTGGGAAATGGAATGCAATAACAAGAGGAATACACAGCATGTTACAAGGGATAACTTGAACAATGGAGATATGATGAGATTGTTTGATAGGAGAAACTTGAAAATTGATTTATCATTTTATTTATTTGTTGCTTTTTATTGCTTAATTTAATGGTTCAGCTGGTTCAGCTGTAGTTGGCAATTGTTGTGATTGACATTGTCGATGTATTAAACTAACACTTATAAACACTGCGAAGAAGCCAGAAAATATAGTGGTTAATATCAAAAGTACCTGGTCTTTTGTCAAATTTTCAAGGCGATGTTGGTTATTTTCAAGTGATTTTCTTGCACCAATCAAATTACCTCTTAATTTTGAGCATTGAGCTTCATCACCTGAAAGCAACACTGCCTCGCAATTATTACGATGAAAAAAGTCACGACACATATCATTGAGCCAATCTTTTGAAGAATTATTCAAGTCACATAAACCAGATTTTCTATTGACGCAAGGGCTATCAATAGTTGCACTGCTTGACGATGAAGTTACTGGACCAATCACTGGTGTACATTGGTTTGTTTCGCATATTTGATCATAATCACAAGGTGATTGTTCAATAGCGAGAGAGGCTTTTAATGTTTTCCCTGTAGCCTTCTTAACATCTTTACGGAGGGGGACTTCTTTATTAGTAAAAATAATAATTCCAGCCATAGATGCCACAAATATCACCAGAGTTGCAAGTAAAATTGTCAATCTCACCTTAGGCAAGCGTTTAGTTCTTTTCAATAGGTGATGCTGATTGGAATTCATTAAACCTGCCAAATGTTTTTGAAATGTATCAGTAGTTCCCGTATCATCAAGAGCCCCAAATAATTTTCTTGTGAGAGAGACCGCCAATTGTTTACTTTTTGCAGACATGGCACAATCAGGAATTTCTTCAAACGAATAGCACATATTATTTTCCGCAGTTTTAGCAACAACACATTGTCCTAATCTATCAGCATTCTCCACTGCAAATGATTCCATTTCTAAGAGGATATTCATTACTTCTGGTGGAAATTCATCCAACATTCCATTCACAAATAACATCAATATAATCAACATTGTGATGTCGCAAGGAATGTTTAGATATCACCGTGATCACTCCTATGTCATTTAACAACACCAATCACAATTTAAAGGGGGCAACTCTGACAATCAATTTATTAAATCATTCTCTGTTTAAAAATCGCAGTGCTGCCAAAGCCTTTATCACTAATATTCCAAATAATGCACCGCCAAATATTAAACCAGTAAATATCCCTTCTAAATGATTTACATGCGATTCTAATGAATGTAATGTTGTAGTCTCTGTTGCAATTGCATTTTTTAATTTAATACATTTATCTGATTCTATTGAACCCAATTGAATCACTTTGCAATGATTTAATGTCATGTAATTTTGACATGCATTGTAAACGACATCATTTCCATTCTCTGGTGGCACTAGGGATGCAGGACAAATACCCGTCAATGGATCCACACAATCTGATTCTCCAGCACAATCCTCCTTGTCTATACATAACTCTCCAAATTGACAATCCAATAGTTCTTGATTCGAATTTGCAACTTGTACTTGAGCAGTATTTGCTAATTGAGTTGCTACTTTAGATTTTTTAAATTCTATTCCTGCACCGATTCCAAATAAAGTGGTTGCAATAATACAAAATACCAATTTAGTAGTTACTATGCGTATTTTTTGTTTCTTCTCATCTAATGATCTCTTCTTGACATGTCCATTTGACCATTCATTTGAATGATTCAAAAACCATTGAAGGTCATCAGTAATCTGTGACAATGAATTGGTTTTACGAATAGCAGCCATAAAATGATTAGCTAATAATTTGAAATCATTAGATGTTTTATCATCCATTTGACATGGCATACATGGCGTATTTGCAATTGGGAGACAATTCATGGCTGCAAGGATGCATTGAATGGTGATTGAATTGTGAGATTGCATGAAATCATATAAATGATGAATGGCTGATTCTACTGGATGTGGGAGCGCGCTGGCATACAGAATGGCAATACACAACATCTGTTTGAATAGGGGATGTTTGTAAATCAGCGTGATTGAATGAGATAGCCAATCAAATATGCTAATCCATTTATTTAAAAACCCATGCAATCACACCAACAAGCACAATACCTACAATAACTGAGGCAACTATTGCGCCAGTATTACCTTTTATGATTTTAACATTTTTATCACATAGTTGGTTATAAATTGTATTGAGTCTATCCATTGTGGATGTTTGGAATTTGACGCAATCTGAGGAATTCCAATCCAAATATTGTTTCACTGAGCAGTCTTCTAACATTTTATTGCAAGCAGTTTGAATACTGGCAGATAAAGTCGAACAGGTTCCTGTTTTTGGATCTACACACGAGTTATCCGTCTCACAATCTTGCTTTGGACATGTTTCAAAAAATAAACAATGCATTTTTTGCTTCTTGTCTGCCTGGATGATCTCATTATTGACATTATTCATTTGAATTGATACACTATCTGATTCTCTTGAGCTTTTTCGAATGTAGTAGATCAATCCAGATTCACCACCAGCTATAATCAAAACCACAGCCAATTTTAAGAAATACGTCACAAATGTGTTTCTGATGCTTGCATCTCTTTTTTGCAATTTGGTGACATGACTCAACAATAAATCAATCAGTTTAGGCACCAAATGTCTCTTTTCAATACTTGTCATGAAGTTCTTCATAATCGACTTGGCTTGGACCACAGTTTGATGTGGCACAGTACACAACTTCTTTTCAGGAAAAACATTATTCATATATTGTGTTAAGGTTTCTTCGCAGTTGTCAATCAAATCAGAATGTTTCTGAATGAAAACCTCGGCCTCTATTGTAAATGTTTGAGTCATTTGGAATAACTTTGTACAAAGAAGCGTGATGCACAACATTCTACTTTCGCAAGGGATATTTTGATATCAATAGATTGTGACTCCGATTGATCCATGCAATCCAATGAGTTACAAACGGGGGCTAACCAAATTTAAAAAATCAAATTTATTGTTTTGGACATCCCAATCTCTTTGTTCCAACAGCAATGTCATCAAATGACACACTGCCTGGTGCATTCAATTGCTGATATAATTGGTATCCAAATTTAGCACTGGTCAATTTAGGCAATACAAATTTCTTTGTTTGAGGTTGTGGTCCACCTTGTTTATTGCCCCAATTGGTTTGAGTCACTTTTAATTCTGGTACTGCCACACCATCTTTGTATACTTGAATCACGGCATTATCACCTGTAGCAGTACTATCCATCACCCATTCCCAACAATTCCATTTTCCCATGGTAAATGGCAATTTATCATTCCAATTTAACCAATCTCCAGTATCTCCCAAATCATTACCTACGCCCATAAAGGGTGATTTACTCTTTGTAGGATCCACTTGTCCACCAATTGGACGCACTAAATCTTGACCATCTGAGAATTCAACCAATGAGAAATGGGCATAACTATTGGTGACGGGTAAAGCATCTACCTTGATCATGGCTCTACCATATAATACGGGTGCATTTTTGAATGTGGCAGCGTACATGGCTTGTCCATTTCCTGCTAATGAGGCAGTCATGGCGTATTTGCCATCATTTCCAGTGACTGCTGCTACTTTGATACCCGTATCTGTTTTGCCTTTTGCTGCACCTGTCTCGAAATCATCACAAAATAAGATACTTGGATCTGCACAAGTGAGATAAGCACCACCTGCTGCAGGGGTAGTACCAGTTGTTGGAGGAGCTGCTGCTGATGGAGCTACTGATGGAGCTGCTGATGGGGCTGCTGGTGGGGCTGCTGGTGGGGCTGCTGGTGGGGCTGCTGGTGGAGCAGGTGGAGCAGGTGGAGCTGCTGGTTGTGCTGGAGGAGCGGGAGCTGGCGGGGCCGGATCTGCTGGTGCAGGAGCGGGATCTGCTGGAGGGGCTGCTGCTACTGGTGCTGCATCTTTTAAACATTTGGTAGGTGCTGCTGATATACTGCTTGGAAATATGTATCCGGAAAGTAAAGCTGCTGTAAAAAACATTTGACTACAACTTGCATGGGTTTATTATGTATCTCGTAACAGACTTGGTGCTAATACTTTGTTCATATCTATTTGCCAATCACATGGAATCTCAAGTGAAAAATTCCCTGTTCATTTGTCATTGGCCAATTAAAGGAATTTAACAACCCTGTTTCATTTCAGCATTACCCAATCATATTACTATGTCGATATTGGGTTAATTGGGTTCAATTACAGGTAAACTGTGCAAAACAGTGGTGATACCAAGTGACCAACAAAGTGGTAAAGACTCCCTTTTGATTGGACTGATGAAATTCAATTATTAATGTTTGAATGCATCCAAATCAATAAACGTTAAACTAATTGAAGTAGTTTTGGAAATATCTGTATTGATTGAGCAAGTTTTAAATACCCCGAGAAATAAATATTTTTTTTGGAATATTCCAGAGAAGATCTAATGAAGGAACGACCGTACATTTTCCCCAAACTTGACCCCTAAACTAGAATTGACTTAGCTGAACCCATTAGACTCGCTTTACAAGTTGCAAATATTCCATTTGTAGACCATAGAATGAAAAGAGAAGAATGGCCAACTTTGAAACCAAATACGCCATTTGGACAGGTACCCATCTTGATCATTGATGACAAGATTGTGATAGCGCAATCTTTAGCTATTTTGAGATATGTTGGTAAATTGGGTAATTTATATCCACAAGATTCATAACAAGCTGCATTTGTAGATCAAGTCATTGATCAGCTTAAAGAAATTGGGGATGGTTTGACTGAATCATCACAAGAACAAGATGAACAAAAAAAATTAAAAATGAGAGAGAAATTGGCAAATGAAACATGGCCTATTAAATTTAAGGCATTAGAAGCCGTACTGGTAAAACATGGAAACGGATATGCTGTTGGAACCCAAATGAGTATTGCTGATATATTAATATACACATTTTCAGCATATATCACGTCTGGGATTCTTGATGGAATTCCCAAGACTGTTTTAGATGGATATACTACCATTTCAAAGTTAAGAAAACAAGTAGGTGATCATCCTAAAGTAGCAGAATGGAATGATAAGTTCAATAAATATCAAATATGAGATATTTTTTTGGAATGTTCCAGAGGTGTCTTAATGAACGTGTTCCAATATCCCCATCAAACAGAAATGTCACCAAAGTTAAAATTAACTTACTTTGACATGCGTGGTAGAGCAGAATCCATCCGACTATCTCTAGAGATTGCTAATATCCCATTTGAGGACCATAGATTGAAAAGAGAAGACTGGCCCGCATTTAAGCCAAATACGCCATTTGGACAGGTACCCATCTTGACTATTGACGACAAGACCGTATTAGCTCAATCCATGGCTATTTTAAGATATGTTGGCAAATTGGGTAATTTGTACCCTCAAGATGCTCTTCAAGCTGCATTTGTAGATCAGATCATTCACCAAATTGCTGATATTGGTGATGGATTAGTTACATCATTCCAAGAAAAAGATGAGGTGAAGAAAATGCAAATGAGAGAAAAATTGGCAAATGAAACATGGCCATTAAAATTCAAGGCATTAGAAGCCGTATTGGTCAAGTTTGGAAATGGATATGCTGTAGGAAATCAAATGAGTATTGCAGATGTATTAATTTACACTTTTACTTGGTGGATCACTTCTGGTGTGTTGGATGGTATCCCTAAAACGATTTTGGATCAATATCCTACCATCTTAAAAGTAAGATCTCAAGTACACGAACATCCTAAAGTGTCTGAATGGAATGCAAAAGTAAACAAGAAATAAATTGGTTTCAAATTTCAAATTAGAGAATATTCTAGACGCGTCTTATTACCACATTCCACACATCTCCATAAAACATGTCCCCAAAGTTAAAATTAACTTATTTTGATATTCGTGGTAGAGCAGAGCCCATTCGACTGGCATTACAAGTTGCAAATATTCCATTTGAAGATCACAGAATCAAAAAGGAAGAATGGCCTAATTTAAAACCCAATATGCCATTTGGACAGTTACCCGTATTAACAATTGATGACAAGACAGTGTTAGCACAATCATTGGCTATTTTGAGATATATTGGTAAATTAGGCAATTTGTATCCACAAGATCCGTTACAAGCTGCATTCGTTGATCAAGTCATTGATCAAATTAAAGATATTGGAGATAGTTTAAATGCAACATTTCAAGAAAAGGATGACGAAAAGAAGATGAAAATGAGAGAGACATTGGCAAATGAAACATGGCCTATGAAATTTAAAGCATTAGAAGCTGTTTTAGTAAAACATGGCAATGGATATGCAGTAGGCAATCAAATTTCAATTGCAGATATTCTACTTTACACTTTTGTATGGGCTATTACATCTGGTGTTTTAGATGGTATCCCCAAATCTCTATTAGATGGATATCTCACCATTTTAAAAGTCAATCAACAAGTACATGATCATCCCAAAGTAGCAGAATGGAATGCCAAAGTCAATCAGAAATAAATAAATAAATAAATGATTTATTTGCGAGTTACTAAAATATGAGCACAATTTGGTAAAATAATGGGTGTTTGATCACCTACATATTCAAATACTTTTAATTTTAATGCTTCTAAATCAGATTCACTCATTTTTGATAATGGAATAGTCAATTTTGGAGAAGTTTGTTTAAAAAATTGCCATAATGCCTCCTGATTCTTAAATACCATACTGTGCCATGATTCATAAATTTGAGTATCCTTGAATCCTGCTTGTTCTACATCTTTAATAAAATTGTCTTTAATGCCCAAATCTACAAAATCAGATTGCAAATCACGTGGCATTTCTGAGAATATCATTTTCATTAATCCACTCATTGATTTCATAGTAGTTGTGGCCCATGAGGTTGTAATCAAATATCCACCTGGTTTTAAGACTCTATAAGCTGATGAATACCCATTTAATCGATTATCAAATAGAAATAATCCAAACATGGAATAAATGGTGTCAAATTCATGATCCATTAAT
>JADGIG010000147.1:0-15570 GCA_018985235.1 Sanchytrium tribonematis
TCATCAATATTGCATTGAACAGCAGACTTGGAAAAATCAATGGGAAATGATTATCCAACAAAATGAGTCTCTTTTTTCTACTATGGAACAGGTTCTGCCACAGTTGCCCTCTTCAAATACCGACTTGATGGATGACCGACTTGCGATGCACTTGGAGTATTTTCAAAGTAAATTTAGCGAGACAGAGAATAGTTGCTTTGAAGTTAGGCAAATGATATTCAATATTCATGAAAAGAAGAAAGTTCTTTATAAAGAATTACAAGATTTACTACTCGAGTGTAAGAAAAATCCAGAACTAGATGTTGAACAGAAAAAGGCTTTTATCAAACAACAGCAGTATGACTTGCAAAAGGATCTCCATAGTCTAACTATGGAACGCATTCAGTTGGAAATGGAAAGGCTGCAGCAATTTAAGAAAATGAGAGAACTTCAACAGCAGCATGACTATAATACTCCTGCAACTCAGGAATTGTACTTTATTGTTTTAAATCTCGTCAAAAGTAGTCAATTTCAAGGAAAAGGGAATTTATTCCACTTTATTGTAGATGAAAATGCAGATGAGCAACTAAGGAACAAGTTGGATGGATCTGATAATCTCACAAGCGCACTTATTCTCAAGATCTTTGATTTACAAATGCACATTCATCATCTTACTACGATTCATAAAAATAAGGTCATTTCTTTAGAAAATCAAAACAGCGAATTACTTTTTAATATCCAGCAAAAAGATGAAATTATTAGGCAGCAGGATCTTAAAATCCAACAAAGCTCAAACGATGAGGAGCTTAAGAAATCCATTGAAATTCGAAAATCTGTAATTCCCCACAAAGAAATTCCTTTAGGCTGTAACAAGCATGAGATTTTGATGGATAATTTGAAAGAACTCGACACTGCGTTCAAGAATTTAAAAGGAATTGAAACAAAATATCTTGAACAAAAAGAGCAGCAATCGACACTGACTAGAACTTTAAGTCGAATACATGGTGAAAATGATCAAATTTCTAAACAAAATCAGGATCTCCAGAATGAATTACAAAAGAGAATCGACGAGGTCAAGAAGTACGAGTCGTATATCTACAAAGTGCAAAATTTATGCAGAAACAAAGTAGAATTACCTCCAATAGATCTTCAAAAAAAACCAAGTATTTTGGAAAAATTCAAAAGAAAGAGAACCCCCACATCAAATACAGAAACGTCAGAGAAGAGCATTCCAACTCGAACGTCATTTAGCGATGAGTCGGATTTGAGTGTTAGTAGTCATGAAATGTATCCTAATCCGTTGGCGTCTTTAAGTCAACACCGTGTCAATAATATGGAACGAGTGGACGAGAAATGGGACTCCAAAGATGATTATTTATCTCCAATAGAACCTAGGGAAAGAAGAGGTTCCCGCGATATTAGGGGAACTTCTCATGCTGACAACCCTAGATTATTTAGGCGAGTAAATAAGAGTTTGGTGAATTTGCGATCCAAGTTCAATAATAAATAAATTACTCTATGATGCTATTACAAGAACCGATATTCGTGTGTGGCATGCAAGCCCAAGTTGAAGCAATCACAAAGATCAACTTGATTGGAATTTCATTGAATACCAACCAATCAAAATTTGATTTACCTACTTTAAATTTGTAATAGACTCGTTTTCTAATTGTATGTTGCTACCTCTCATTTACAGCAAGAAATACATTGTAACAACATCAGAAAAGGGAGCATTTCATGCCAGCAGTTTAGCAACTTTCACAATGGGTGACCACCACGGTTACGTAGCCGACTTAAGTGATGACCAAATTGAATCCTTGAGGAATGATAAACGTGTTCTTTCTATTGAAGAAGATGGAATTATGAAAACTATGGAGGTACAGAAAGATGTGCCTTGGGGATTGGCTCGAATTTCTCACAGAGAGACAGATTCTACCGAGTATGTTTATCCTACCAATGCGGGAGAAGGCGTTACTGTTTATATCGTTGATACTGGCATCAATGCCGAACATGAAGAATTCGAAGGAAGAGCCACTGCAGGTCAAGATTTTACGGAGGACCAAGATGGAATTGACGGGAATGGACATGGTACTCATTGTGCTGGTACCATTGGTGGAAAGAATTATGGAATTGCAAAAAAAGCCCATCTTGTTGGTGTTAAAGTTTTGAGCAAGGCTGGTTACGGAAGTACGAGTGGGGTCATTCAAGGAATTGAATGGGCCTACAAACACCACAAATCAAGAGGCGAGAATGCTAAATCAGTAATCAACATGTCATTAGGTGGTGGTAAAAGTATAGCTCTAAACAGAGCAGTGGAAGCTGCAGTCAAGGCTGGAGTAGTAGTATCTGTTGCTGCTGGAAATGAGGACAATGATGCATGCAACAGTTCTCCTGCTAGTTCTGAAGCAGCTATTACAGTAGGAGCAACCACTTCACACGACCAGAGAGCTTGGTTTTCCAATTGGGGAACTTGTGTTGATATTTTAGCGCCTGGCTACAAAATAAAATCTGCTTGGATTGGTTCAAAAACAGCTACCAATATAATTAGTGGTACTAGCATGGCTTCACCTCATGTAGCTGGTGCATCGGCTGTCTATCTAAGTGACAATGAAGAAGTGAAATTGAATCCAGAAATGGTAAGACAGATTCTCATCAGAATGTCCACTAAAAACATTATTAAAGGGCTTCCAACAACAAAGAAACCAGACTCAGATTGGCCATTTCCATTTCCACAATCTCCAAATCACGGGAGCAGAGGAGAAACACCAAATCGTTTATTATTTCACCCTGAACAAAACGTTATGGTAAAAGTACCAGAACACAGTGTACAAAATACCTATCCTCCAAATTATCAGCTTGTAAGATATGGATTCTCGATTTTCAATCATGGCTCGTCAAAAAAGGACCCACATTTCCACCATCCTTCATTAGGATTCTTGCACCATATAATTCGTTGGTTAGGGCATCATCATAAACATCACGGTCATCCTCCTCATCGTGGAAATCCTCCCCACGATCACCCAGGACAAGACGAAATTAATTTTGGTTCTGAGGCTCCTTCTCCATCAAAAATGAACGTGCGTATGAAGTTTATGAGCAAGTCCAGAGATAATCGCACCTTTAAGAACTTGTGGGGCGTCTTGTTTGATTGAAAATAAATTTTATTGAATTTTTTTAAAATGGGCCAGAAACATCGAGATGCTTGGTTTTATTCCAATTGGTAGTGTCCTCACATTTTGGTTTGGGTACTTGTTAATTACATTATTCACGTTTAAAATTGGATCCTTCACTTATTGGCAACCTTTTCCTAAGACCTCCTTTCAAATTCAGACCTCTGGTCAAATCAAGACAGATGTACCTGCTAAGGTGTTTATTTTGGATGGTATGACAACAAATGCAGCTACTGTAAAAAGCTTGCATGACGCTGGAAAGAAAGTTGTATGTAAAGTGAGTATTGGAACAGTCGTTAAAGGAAGTGATGATGCTGCTATTTTATCAGACTATTTGGGAGCTGAAGTACCAAATCACCCAGAGCAATTGTATGTCGATATCAGGTCTCCAACAGTCATGAAAGTAATTGAAAGTAGATTTGATATTTTGGTTTCAAATAACTGTGACGCTGCAGACATTACTTATGCAGATAACTGGAATCAAGACACAAAATTCGCAATCAACAGTGATGAGCAATTAAAATTTAACGTATGGCTAGCTGGTAAAGCACACGATAGAGGAATGTCAATTGGATTACACAATGATGCAGAACAAATTAGAGAATTGGTAGACTATTTCGACTTCTCCGTTACCGATGAATGTATTCGTATGAGTGAATGTGAGAAATATTTGCCATTTGTTGATGAGGGTAAGGCTGTATTTACTATTGAATACACTGGAACTAAAGATACTATTTGTGACTATGCCAACCAAATGGACTTGAGTGCAATTATAAAGACCCCGCAATTAGGATCAGAGTATACTGCTTGTCAATAAATATTTGAAGAATATTGAACCTTTTTTTTATTCCCTTATTTCAACTAAATTTAAATGCATGTTTTATTGAACTACAAAATAATAAATTTTATTTATAATGAGGAATTGAATCAATCATCTGAATACTTTCTTTTCTTAGGGTTGACTTCTATACTAGCATCTTGTGCAGCCGGTTTTTGTTGGTATAAATAATGCTGCATCTTTGCTCTTATTTGCATATTTCGAATTTTTGTTTGCCCATTCCCAACACTTGCACCGCTTGGTGGCCCTGCATTCAATCTCTTGTTATTTAACATTCTGTATTAGATGTTTCAGCTTAAAAAAAATATTTTGGAATTTGTTCGAATTGACTAGAAATTCCTAGACTCCACATTCTACACAGCTTTATC
Source organism: Sanchytrium tribonematis (assembly GCA_018985235.1). Taxonomy (NCBI): domain Eukaryota; kingdom Fungi; phylum Sanchytriomycota; class Sanchytriomycetes; order Sanchytriales; family Sanchytriaceae; genus Sanchytrium; species Sanchytrium tribonematis. Next base: position 4,356 of record JADGIG010000147.1, read on the forward strand.
TAGTTACAACTCCTTATGAATTGTTATACACAAAATTTCGAATTTATCGTAAAAAGAAATCTAAATGTCAAATTTACTAAATCTTTCGACCACACTGGCTCGTGCTTTTTCTCTCATTTCTAATTTAACATTAGTGCTAGTTTCGTAAAGCACGGTATAGATTATTTGAGCATACTCCTCAGTAGTGGTAGCTAAATAACCTAATCCATTTTTGACAATATCTAATTTTGGGCCGCCACTATTATGAGCCACAGCAATGCAACCACTGAACATGTATTCTATTATTCCAATGCCAAAGTGTTCCTGAATCATTGTATGAAGTCCTATGTCACTCTTTTCAAGACATTTCTTCAAATCTGAATATGGTGCATTAACCATAAATGTAACATATTTTTCTATTTCTAGTGTTTGTGTAAGCGATTTAAGCTCTTCTATTCTTTTTTCGTCCTCTTTATTTCTAGATCCTCCAACTAATGTTAAATGTGGAAAGTATATTAAATGATTTCTTTTGGCTTTTCTTATAACTTTGGCAAATGCTTGTATTTGTAATTTGTGATTCTTTTCTGGTCTAAATTGAGCGACACTGACAATTTCGTAACTATTTCTTTCTAATGGAATTCTTAAAAGGTCTGTAGACTGGCAAGGCGGATATTTAATTTCACTGGATATTTGCCACAACTCATCGATATGATTTTTGGTCCAAGTCGAATTCACGTACACCTTTTTTGGAACATTTCCGACATTGCTATACCATATTGCGTATATTTGATAGTACCAAAGTTTGAAGATGCTTAAAATTGGATATTTTGCAATTAGTTGACTATTATTAAATGCCGACTTTCTAGTTTTGACCTTTGAGATCATATCTGTCGAAATAATCGGATAATGAACATAAGCAGTAACAGGAATTCCGTAAAATTTTAAAATAGGGTAACCAAATGCTAAACCAGTGGTGTCAATAAATTTTGACGGCAGAAAATCTTGACTGCAACAGTCGCTTGCAAATATGATACTTCCAAAAGCTTGCCCAAGCAAAGTTAGATACTTGTAATTACTATCTTTAAAATAGTCTCTGTTAATTAGCACAAATTTTATATCTTCACGAAGATCAATGTTGAACCTATCTTTTGCTTTATCTAATAAATCCTTTTGAGTAGATGTGCAATAGATAATCACACTCTGATCTTTAGGCAACTTCGAAATCCAAGTCCACAAAACAAGCTCACCGCCTCCCATAGCATCAGGATAGGGGTGTAAAAAACCGATAGTATCTGGAAGCATCTTCTTCTTTTTATGAAAGAAAGCTCTAAAGTAAGCTATAATACAAAGGAAGAAGCTTCTGAAAATCATGTGTCTCAGATGTTTCTGAAACTGGGACTTGGTGAAGAATTCAGGTTAGAAGAGAATTTAATAATTCAAACGAATTGAAAGATATATTTTGATTTTTTATTATTCCCTCTCAGACTTTATACGTCATCAGCCTATCATTTGAATAGCACATACAAGAATAATTTGACGCGTAAGAGATAGAAAGCCATTTTTATGTTTTTGAGTCTTGTCTCAATATTTGGAGCTTATAACCCAGTATATACTAACCAGGATAATTTGGGCCATAACTACTACTGTGCGACCTTAAATCAAGCGACTTTAAAAGCTGACTGTCAAGCAATGTGTGATAAAGATCAAATTTGTTATGCTTTTACAATAAGCACATCTAACAGCTGCTGTTTGAAATTCTTTTTTGATACATCTGAAATTAAAACGGTCGCGGGGTCTAGCTTTTATACGAAAACAGACACTACTGGGATGAGTCAATTTTTCTGGGCGACTGGATTTCTTGCTCAAACTGGTATTTTAGAACATTATACTAATCCACTGCAGGGAACAGCCTTAAACACTTCCTTGTTTTTAAGTACCACTTCTTATGAAAAATTATACTTTTATGATACAGGAAAATTTACGTATTACACATTATTGTCGCAAAATACTATTGTTGATTTTTCTTCAAATTTAGCGGCTTCATCATATATCAAGACTGCGAATTCTTACTTGTTTTTTGAGAGTCCATCAATGACCGGAAAATTCTATTCGACTTCTACGTTGACGACGCTGAGGAACTGCATCGATTCATGTATGAATGTAAATTGCAAGTTTTTGGCATATACTATGGCTAGCAGTCCTCAATGCGATATTTATGTAGAAGGTACGACCAAAAATATTAAATCTATTTATGGGTTTTATGTGTTTGGATATAACAAAACTCGACTACTTAAAAGTCCCAATTTGGACTCTAAATATACTGGAATCTCTTATATGAGCCAAAAAACTACTTACGATGGTTGCTACGATTTATGCTATTCTGATTATTCGTGTAAATCTTGTTCTTTTGACGGGGTCAATCAAATTTGCTCTCTATTTTCAACATTAAGCCCACTTAGTGATTCTGGTAGTTTTGTATCTTGGGAGATTGTTGGAAGACCTACTAAATCTACTTTACTTTCTTCAACTATGTTCTCTTCTACCGCATATCGTTCTATGATTCTCACAACATCATCTCAGAAACAGTTATCCACGACTTTATTTGCAACAAATTTAACTAGTGATATCAGTTCGAGCTTAAGCACAGATGCTTCAAGTAAAATTGCTTCCGTTTCTTCAGAATTTGACCAAGTCACATCCGAAATTATCACTAGCGCGTCACTTACTCTATACGATCAAATTAGCACAACTTATGCAATTATGGAATCACTCGACAGCGACATAGCGGATAGTGGTAATTATACTACAATGAGAAATTCTAAAATTAGCGGGGATAATATTTTCTCGACAGAGGAAGTTATCGCAACACAAATATCGGGAAATGAAGCCAGCTCGAATACAACTTCTTTTACATTGTATGGAATAATGGGTGCAATTGTAGGAATTATATTGGTTATAAGCGCAATTAAAGGCTGTATGATGTTTCAAGGCAGAATAAAGAAAAGATACATGACACGAATTCAATCCAGAGATATTAGATATGCTGAAGAACGAAAATTAGGATCGAAACTTGGCTTTGATGCTTCAGATTATTCATTGAACTCGATAAAAAACAGTGGTGATAGTTTGGAACATGATCAACGATTAAATTCTTCAAATTCTTTCGAAGGCATTCGAGGAAACGCGAAACCTGATCTCTCGTCTGATAGTTTAAATATGCCAGTTGGTGGAAATTATCGACCTTCTGGTTTGAGGAATCAAATTTCTCCAGAAAAGAAACCTATGGCTAGAAGATTTTAAACTTTTACTATGACGTAAAAATTTAATAAATCTAAATTTGACAGAAAACATATTTGAGCTCCAATGTGTTGCAATCACGAATACTAATATCACCTATGGATTACCCATCAAAATGTTGTTTTTTCATTTATTAATATTTGGAGCTTATAACGCAGTTCTTGCGAATCAAAACAATATTGGACACACTTATTATCAAACCACGCTTCCCAAAAAAACTTTAAGATCAGATTGTCAAAAACTTTGTGATGCTGATTCATTTTGTTACGCTTTGGTGATCTCAACTGCGAACGAATGTTTTTTAAAATACTATTTTTCACCGAATGAAATTGTTGCATATAGCGGTGCGAATTTGTACACCAAAACAGTTACAACTGGAATGAGTTTATTTTTTTGGGCACGCGGATATTTGACCCAAGTTCATGTCCAATTGGTTGATACATCGGCAGTTTACGTTGCAACCACAAATACTGCACAACTGTTAGCGACAAGTTTGGATGAAAAGTTCTTTTTTAATGATATGCTCTCGGTAACTGCTATTGCATCAGCCCAAACAGCTGTTAAATTAAAATATGGCGCTTCAAACGATATAGTTGAACACGAAAAAAGTGCTTACAGTTACCTTATATATGAAGCAACGACTATGACAGGCAATTACGACGCAATCACCGGATCTTATGTGACTCTCAAAATGTGCTTTGATTTTTGTTTGCTCAGAAATTGTAAATTTGTATTCTATGACTTTAGCACATTTTATTGCACATCATATACCGAAGGCACTGAAACTGCCGTGTCTAATGTTTTTGCTTTAAACCAAACCAGGATGCTGAATTTGCCAATATTAGATACTAAATTATCTGGTACACCTTACTTGACAAAATCTACCACCTATGAGGAATGCTATAAATTATGCTTTATAGATTATGCCTGCAATGCAGTAGCTTTTAACGGAGTGACAACCGATTGCTCATTCTTTACTACCTACTCTGGTCAAATTCCTGCGGCAGGATTTTTTGCATGGAAAATTATAAACAGGCCGTCTAAGACTACTTCAATTGTTTCTGCGACCAAAACATCATCTGTTTTATTGACAACAAAATTGTCTACCACTACTTCGCCAATTATCAAAATATCAACCCTAAAAGTTACAACTTCCGTGGTAGCATCTACAGTTGCAACAACCATCATTATACCAAAAACTGGAACTGCGTTGTATACTACAAAATATTCTACCCAAGTAGTTGCCCAAATTGCATCTCAAACTATTCCATTACAGACCACCCCAAAATTGGGGTTTTCTTCTACATCGCCAACCTTAAAGATAAATTCTATATCCTCTTCTATCATTTTGACCACAAAGGCAATTTTTACTACACCAAATACATTGACGTCACAAAATCCGGCAATCTCTCCACTGTTAACATCTTCATTAAAAGTCACCACAGCACCAGAAACTTCCAGTAAACTTTCCGCTGTGACTACACAATCTTCGATTACATTGCCATTATCAACTTCAAATCCAAGCGTTTTCTCTAAATTGACAGATCTTCCAACATCTACAACCTTGACATCTAGTTCTGAATTTACATTAGACTTACCAACATCTGATTTGTATGAGTCATTTTATACAACAGAAGAATCGTATTTGGAGAGCGGATTAGATGATTATGACGATGATGAATTCTTGCCTTTTACGGAATCCATTGCATCTGAAACTGAAGATCCAATTCTGCCAAATTTGATTATCGAAGACAGTTCGAATGCGACTTTTATAATAATTACAAGAAAATACTATTATAAACAAACAACTGCAACAACTCTTGGGCATTTAACATCAAAACTACCTCTTGCGACATTCAATTATATATCTCTTACTACCGAGTCTAAAAGCACTCCAACTTTCAATATTGCAGTCCAAGGATCTGGTAATTTATATTAATTTAGACGCTTCCACTGGTATAACAATATATATCGCAATGGGCATCATTTTACTACTTGTTGTATTAGCTGGAATAATTAAATTGTCCATGATGTTGCACAAAAAATTGAACGAACGGTATTCAGTTAAAGTTGAATCTTCAGATCTAAGCAATGATGAATTAGGTTCAAGGTTACAATTTGAGTCACCAAGTTATTCTTTGAATTCAGATAGACCCTTGGGAGTAACTAATAATGTGCCACCATCTTTGGCGAAACGAGTACCAAATTCTAAGCTTTCTAATTCGAAATCTCGTGGAAACTTACCATCTGGGTCTCAATTAAAGCTTAATATCTCATCTGAGAGTTTGGATAGTTTGGCAAGAAATCAAAAGAAGCCATCTGGTCTAAGGAACGAACATGTCTAGAAGTGCTTAATTAATTTGAGATAAAATAAATTTATTGTGATGAATTTGGATCGCCCAACATTGAATTTTGTAACTTGGGTGCATTTGAAGTATTTGCTGTTTGAGCAATTTGTGCATTTTGAGGGTTTGGCTTTGATTGTGTATTGCCTGATTGTGAATTTGGTAAATTCTGATTTGGAATTCTTTCTTGTACTTGTGGCTTGGCAGTAGATAAATTAGGTTGAGTTTGGCTTGGAATAGTCTGGGATTCCTGAGTGCTTTGCACATTTGGGGTAAGTTGGCGATTTTCGACTTGAGAATTTGACAATTGGGTGTTATCACTTATAGCAGAAGGAGCATTTTGTGCTTGAGAATTTGACACTAATTGGTTCGTTGTGCTGAGAGACTCTGCCGATCCATTGGCAGGAATATTAGATGTGACTGAATCACCATTTTGTGCAATTGATCTTGGATTCACACCTTTCGGGTTGTCTATGTTTTGTTTCTGCTCATGTGCTGCTTTTACTGCAGCAAATTGTTCATCTGTCATTTTAAATCCAGTCAATTTTTCCATACCAGCTTTTGATATATTGTCCTTAGCAGGTCGGATGTATCCAGGACATAACTTATTGAGCTGACTTCGCAAGATATCAGGATACAAAATATATTGCACTGTTGCTTTGTTTGCAGTAGGGCAGCCATATACCATTTTTTGGTCCACAATGCACATTTTTGGAATACCATTAATTTTTGGAGTTGCCAATAGTCCATGGCACACATCCCCATTGAAAACCTCATCTTTAGGAATAAATTCTTGAAGTGCCATAGATTTGGCAGCATCCAAATTTTCCATGAAGCTGGATTCATCTGTGATCGTTGCATTTTGTAGTAAATAATTGTAGCGAACAACTGTCTGTCTCGCTTTACCAGCAGTTTCGTCTAGTTGTTCTAAAAGTTTTTGACGTGCTTCGTTAAATTGGATAGAGCAATTGGACACCTTGCAAGTGCTCTCTTGAATTTGTAGACCAATTTGAGTATATGTGCACTTTTCAGTATTCGAGAAGCATTTAGTATTAGCCACTCCAAACACAGGGAATACGTAGCTAAATGCTTGTTTAGTCTTAGAACAAGGCTTCTTGCAAATTGTTTTATACTTTTTTTCGTAATCGCAAACTCGTTTCCCATTTCTATCTGGTGTCATTTCAATTAATGTCACGTATTTTTGTGAAAAATCTCTTCCTTTTGCATCATCGACTCGTTCTACTGGAGTCGCAGTACTATTATTGAAATTGTACTTTGGCTCTGCATCTGTCTGTTGAACATATCCAGTTTGGTCTTTAACTCCTGGATATTTCATTGTAAGTAAACAACTTGCCGAGTCAGTTCTCTCCACAGTTGATTGTAAAATGTATGTTTTTGTGTCGGTGTACCACTTATTGACCATTAATTCGAAATGCTTTGAAAATGCAGCGACGTAGGCATCGTATTTGTTTTGAATTTCAGTCACAGGCTGCTTTAAATGTTGTGCAGTCACATACCATTCTTTCAAGGCAAGCAACAACATGCTCACAAATTGGGGATAAATCGCAATCATGGTTCCTAATTCATAAGTTTCAACATTGTCTAGATTATCATCCACGCTCAATGGCATCTTGATTCTGATCATTTCTGTCGCAGTTTCAGCAACCAAAGATTTCCAATTGCTCAAAATAGTCTGAACATTTGTTTCTCCATCATAATTATTCAAGTATTGAGAAATGATTCGGAGTGCTTGTTGGGTATTATCCTGATAGACTTTTAAAAGTCTGGCATCAATGGAACTGTCTACAAAAGAATCCAAATATTGTCTGATTTGCATAAACATCTCATCAGGAGAGGGAATCACCATGGAAATGTAATCCTGTATTTGACTAAACAGAGCATTTGGATCGACTGCGGGTGGTCCATGACTGCCTTCAAATGCGTCAAAAAAGGTATTTGTAATCATCCATGCACCACCGAGTGCAACACCAGGTAAACCACCTGCAAACATCAAAATATTGGCTGCCACATCAAAAGTACTTTTGAGAAACATATCTGATCTATCTTGGGCTGTCATGTTTGGAGTGTGAAATGCTTGTACCATTCCAACAAATCCGGGTCCACTCATTCCGATTGCTGCTCCCACTGAAGTTGCAGTATGACTAAAAAATCGCTTTTGTAGTTGATTATTGGTGGGCTGATTTGCTTGTTGATTTTGCACTTGATGTTGATTTCTATATTTTTTTTGAGGAAGTCTCTGTTGAGTATATAAAATATGCTGCATTGGACTTGCTTTGCGCAGGAAATACGCCACAGTAAGATTAACCTGGTTCATGTTTAAATTATAGTTTTGCCTGCCCAAGTCGTAATATCTAAGATCAAGTTTGGCATTAATTGTGAATAGTAATAAATAAATCATTTTATAATATTTGCCATTATTGTAATATATTTGTACTCTTATCCTACTCTCCAATGAAATTAACTGATAATATCTGGGGCTAGGTTTATTGGTCTGTTGTGACCACGAAAAGATTACTCAACAAAAATAACAATGATGGACTGATCCAATCAACTAGTCTATGGTGTCTTATTTGGCTTTTGTCGCCTGATGTGCTAAGATTACACAAATTTGTGATAAATTCCCCTGTCTTAGAAGAAATACACTCGCATTGTCAACGTCCCAAAAAACAGTGATTCAATGATACTCTTGTTTGAAAAAAATATAAAAATCTAAGTCCAAACTTTATTTTTTAAACGAGTTTGAAAATAAAACAGAATAAAAGAATCGATATGAGCCCATATGAATGAAGTAAGCAGTCTTGCAAGTCAGAGAAAAGTATGTACCCGATTATTTATGACTCCACTGGAAGAAATACTCAGATCTTTTATTGTTTTAAAACAGCAAGATAATCTTTCACTTGTCTATAGGCTAATGTAAGATCGTGCTGTGGAGCATAATATCTACGCACAATGTCTGGATTACAATCAGGTCCCCCAAAATAACTCAATAAATTAGTAACTCCAAAAATTTTGCCATAATTGTTTTCTAGACACACCACTGGCTTGTCCATCAACATGGCCATGACAGAGGCATGTAATCTATCCGTCAATACTACTTTATATCCACAAAACAATCGATTTGCTATTTGCAATCTAAAGAGTGGAAGTCTAGCTTCGTTTTCAGGCAACCCATTATAAAACGGATTATTAACTTGTTCGAGTTCTGGGTATTGTTCCCAGTCTATAATGTCATAAGACACGTCTTTAAAGAGAGTTTTAAACAATTTCATGTACTCATCTCCTAAAATACTTTCCGGGTCAGTTCTCTTTAAAAATAAAACATCTTTAGTAGGTTTACATAATGGCTCTTGATGCCCAATCATAAATGCACTGTCTGGCACTAGATATCGGAATTCATTATCAGAAAAAACATCATCCAATATATCTTTAGATCTGGTACTTCTGACCATTAAATGAAGGTCATTGTGAGCGGCATATATATGCTGATCGTTTTCTATAAAAGTGTCATTAGCATAAAAGACGCTTTGAGGCATAAACACGATTTTGTTGTCTGGGTATTTTTTTACAACTGAATTTCTCAACTCTGGGGACCATCTGTATAAATCACCCCAATTACCACCTCCATGCATCAAGATGACTTCATTATTAATTTCCTTATTCTTCAGTACTTTGCGACATTTGCTGGTTGTGCAACTTTTTAAGTTTATACCCAATTTGGCCATCGCGATTTCTTCTCCAAGCCAAATAAAAGAGTCTCCCAAATTTTCGTGATCAGGAGCATCCATTAAAAAAGCAGAGGTATGTTTTGGCAAAACTTTTTTAAAAGTATCGAGATATGCTTCTTGGATCTTATTGAGGCATTGAAATCGTCTCAAAATCCGCGGAGCATCAATCATTAAAGGTTTTAATTCGTCTGACTCAAGTGGAATCGTAATCGAAGTTCGATATTCATCTTGAGAACCTTGCAAAACAAACACAAATAAAAGTAGAGATAAAGATATGTTTCTCAATATTTTTTGCGCGTTTCTGGTATCCCCACCGAATGTATTTTTGCGTTTGTTTTTAGTTGCACCATATCCCATTACACCCAAATAAGCAATTGTAATTCCTAATATATTATAAAAATTCACAGAAGCATGAAAATAAATCCAGGCATAGACTATTGACACGATTCTTTTAAAAACATTAGCAATCGCATGGGAAACTGGATGCAATTCGTTCAGAATCATAAAGCTACTTAAATTATATAAAAAGTAAAAGATACTCCCATAGCACAAATACGAAATATTCGACCAATTTGGAACATTAAATTGGTAAATTAGGGAATATAGTATATATAATATAATGGAAAAGAATCCGCTTAATCCTGAACTTAGCACGAAAGATTGCATCGGATCCATTTTCATTTTCTTAAAAACAACTGATCTACAGCAAGTCACAAATACGCTACTTAATGAAATAATCAATGCATCAAAGTTGAAAGAGGTATCAGTAATTGTCGCTAGAGCAACTCCAATGGGAATGGGTATTAAAGTCAACCATTGTTTTGTCGCAAGTCGCTGATTTAATATAATAATACTCAAGAATCCACTTACAAATGGTTCAAAAGCTTTAATGGTATAGTTAAATTGAATGCTACTGTATTTGAATGCATAAAGTGTAAATAAGGCATTGCATAAATGGAAAATGCTTAAATTATAAAAGGGTCTCAAGAAACTCATTTTCGAATTGGAAGTGTGTAATTTCTCATCAATCAAATCATATTTTGGTAAATAAAATGGAAATAAAATCATGCTCACAGCTAAACTTCCAAAACATGCCAGAAAAATATTATTTTCTTTTAAAAACAGCTTCAATTGGATGTTGCTGAGTGACGTACACATGTACCATAGAAAGATCCACGCAATTAGCTTCCAAGTTTGCATTATAAAAATTCTAGAGGGGTTGCATTTTATTAAAAGGATTTTGGCCAATCACGGGAGATAAATCCTACCAATTAAAGTCATTAAATATACGTTGACGGATATTACGTTTAGATTACGTGTTCTTACGCCATTGACAGAGTCTAGTCTATATTTAACACTCATAAGATGCAAAAATTTAATTTATTGCTTGACAAATTTCAAAAATTCAACCACTTTGGGTATTATATCTTGAGCTCGGTTTGGTGGGATAAATGCCCTCCTGAGAACATCGGTACTGCAATTGTCTTTATCCCATTTTTGCAATAAGTCCAATACACCTGATATCTTTCCATATGAATTAGCCAAACTAATCACTGGCTTATCCATTAAAATAGACAAGACAGTTGCGTGTAATCTGTCTGTCAAGACCATCCGGCCTTTGCATATAATTCTGTTTGCCATATTCAGACGATATAAAGGTAATTGGTGCAACTTCTTTGGTCTTTCTGTGAAATATGGATTCTCCACTTCAACTTGTTCGAGCGCATCATACCAGTCGACAACGTCATAAGTAATACCATGTTTTTTAAAGTATTGTTCAATAACTGAAATGCTACCAGTTACACTCTCTGTATCTTTTCTTTTCAATATCAAAACATCAAATGTTGG
>JADGIG010000148.1:0-15530 GCA_018985235.1 Sanchytrium tribonematis
ATTAGTGGGGAGCCGTAAAGTAGATAAATCAAAATTTCAAAAAATCGAGAAAATGGAAATCTTACATCCAATCACTATATTTATTTTTTTTCACTTAAAAATGAGTACATCATTACTTCTGGCACTTCAGTTTCATCTTCAAAAATAAAATCTGAAATTTTTTATCTGTAATCACTTCGTAAAAATTAAAGGAGCCAGAATATGCTAGCCCAAATCATAACTTGATTAAACATTTTGACTCTTTTAAATCCACTGGTGCTGGTCAATTTGCAATAAATAGATATTAAATACTTGCACAATTTGTTGAAGACTCGGGGATCTCGTGTAAAATACACAAATTTCCCAATTTCTTTTACCAACAATTCCAGTCTTGCAATCTCTTGTTTCTTCAAATCTTGTTTTTATGCAACATGTGCATGAATTGATTATCACTAAAGTGTTTTGCTTTGCAAAACAGCTCTTTAAAGGTTTAAATTTCTTTTAGATACTCAAATAAATGATTTCCATGAACTGATGGTCTAAAAAGAAGTTAAAGTGACGGATGTCATCATCTTGAAACCCACTATTGATTTGTTTTCACAAACCAGCCAGAGCCCTCTTCAAAAGCATCGTATCTTTGATTAATTTCCCATCTCTGGTTTTTGTTCCCATTCCTACGATGATTAAACGATTTAATGTCGATTTATGTTTTATCATAAACTTAATTCTTTTAATCTTGTTGTACCATTTTACGAGAGTGTCTCCTTCCAATTTACTAGAACATTTAGAAATGGATTTATTGGAACAAATTAATGAATGCAAGGGTCCAGCAGATGATAGGAATGATTTCTATTTGAATATGCGGATTGCAACAATGGGTCCGAGCATGAGAATGTCGTGGTACTTTAAGGCAAAAGTGCGTACAATACGCACAAGACCGCTTTGGACTTCCACTTTAAAATGCATAGAAGTCTAATTTCACCTGATTTTTTTGATGTTGCACAATTTATTTATTGGATTTCAAAGAACAAATGCAATACAGAATATTGCAAGTAACATCCGAGTTATAGAAGACTTTTTTTTCGATGTTTCTCGGAGAACTCCAGCATCGAAAAACCCGCTAGTAGAGCCGAAAGAGTATTGTAACCCTGCAACTAGAGACTTGTACACTAGCAGCTCCATGGCACCGGGAAATGAGCAAGTGCCCCGAAGGTTCGCCTGAGTGGCACCCACTGGTATCGCTATGAAAGAGCATGCGGAAATAATAATAAATGGAGTTACAAATGTTGAAATCTAAGTACCCCACCATTTCTTTCGTTTCCATCTGTCGCGAGAAATAAACTGTATGTGCTACATCTAACCTACTGTGTTTATGCATTCGATAATGAGTTCAAAAGCATAATCACATGCATTTTAAATAGAAACTCCAACTCCAAAGAACAAAGGAGCAAACATTGAGAAAATCCCCAAGGTTCTTCAAATGTCTTTCTCTTCGCTTTTCCCATATTAACATGCACTATATGGGAAACTTACATAACTATTAATTTCTCAAGTCAAAATTGAATTATGGGCATTCCCCTTCCATAAAATTGACTTTGAGTTATAGAAGACTTACAATTTTTGTGAATCTCTGTCAAATTAAAGGGACATCAGGGGTCACTTTAAATCATCGATGAATGAAAAATGACCCCTTTTCGTTTGAAGAAAAGAAACTTAATCCTTGCAACAACCCTTTTGAATGACGGATGATTCCCACTTTTTTCTCAATGGTGAAGAATTCGATATTAATTTATTGTATTATTTGACATCTTTAGTCCCCATTAAGATCCCCAGAGCACATATCAGGTGCAATTGATGGCACACGTTGCCAAATTTTGGGATTGGGTAAGTTTAGGGCAGGCTATACAACACCTAAATGTGTTTGTGCTATTAATTTGAAAATGATAAGTCTATTACCCATATAATTGTGGGTTGTCCCGGTAGTTACCACGATAGCCGTGTATTTACTGTATATTCAACATCAATCGCTGTGTATTTTTTGAATTTCACCAATTTCGCAAAATCCTACTTTATTTTTTGTTAATTTGGATTTTATTTTGGGTGTTAATGCATACAAGGCTACCGTGAATGTTGTAGAAGCAAGGTTTGAATCACAACTTTAGTTATATTCACGCAAAAGCAGGAGTGAAAGTAGAAAACACCATTGGGGACTTAAAATAAAAATTTAAAATGCTTTTGTCAAAATGCAGAACTGGTTCTATTCTTCAAGCCATTGAGTTAATAAAAGCATGTCTTCTGTATCAGCATTTAGTAAAAGAGAACAAATGAGATCAACAAATGAACAAATACAATTTAATGCAAATAAAATCAAATGCATTTATTGTTTAAAACTCCTTTAATGCTACTCCTGCCTCTATGTTCATTCCATCTGATACCAATATCTGAAATATTTTTACTTTCACTTTCTTTTTTTGCAATTAAGAATATTGGTTTGACTTTCCATCTTTCTCTTTATGCAACTCACTTGTTCCTCGTCTTCCATGATACTACTAATGCTAATTGCATTATCTGAATTGATTAACTTTTTAACATTTAATTAATCATACTTGCATTCTCACTTTGGAAATTTGCCGTTACTTGCTGCTTATTTGTCAATCGAACGCCACTTTCACCACTCGCTTTGGCAGCCTCCTAACAGGTCTTGGGAATTCCTCTTTATGCATTACAGAGATTATTGCATTAGTTCTGGCCATCAATTTGTAATGGGATCCATCTAATGCTTTACTGGTTCTTTTTTGCTTTGAAAATCCCATTAAAATCAAGCTTGAATTTGACTGCATTTACTCTTTAGCAAAGATGCCATCAAATATCACCAAGGGAATTTGGAACAAAACAGATTTGTTCACAATCTTCTTCTTCTTCTTCTTCACAATCAGTCAATCATCAGAATATTTAAGAGGTTGGTGACAGATATGTTAGGTCGTCGTTTTCTGAGTGATTTACCTTTTCATGAAATAATTTCGCAACATTGCCACCTTTTACTCTCCCAGAACTGATACAGGAGTCTATCAAAATGGCATTTGTCCACATGCATACATCTCATTTACATTTGGTAGAATTTCTTCTAGCAAATTTGATTTTTCACTATAATGATATTGTTGCAAAATTTGATTCAAGAGCTCTGTCGAAACCTTCTTTCTTTCCTTTAGTTTAAAATCAGTGTACTTGGATGGCACATTCAATCCTGATTTCTGAGTGCTTTCTTTTTAGTATTTGGTGTGCAAAGGGTCGATTTTATTGGTCAATTGCTTGTCCCGGTGATGTCTTGAATTTTTTTTTACAACTCAAGATAAATATGTTGAAAAACGAGACATTGAAGATGACAAAGACGTAAACGACTCTATGGAATTAGAAGAAAATAAAAGAAACAAATTTCTATTTATAAATGCAACATCAATCGAAAAGCCTGGATTCGAAAGACCTTGTTCTATCAACCTATCAAAAAAAAATTCTATTATATTTCTTATTTCACCTGGCTAGCATGTAGAAGTACACGAGATTTCATTGAAACATACCAACTAATGGGATTTACGATTCTTATCAAACAACTTAATATCTCTAAACATTATTTAAAAAAATTATTCAGTTGTTTCAAAATTTTAAATTGCGGGATTTGTTTTAAGTTGTTTCAATAATTTTTTCTAACTAGTGATGTAAAAACAACAATTTAACTAGTGATGTCAAAACAACAATTGATAGATGAGTTGAATAGAATCCCTGGTACATCCAATAATGCAAAGTATACTAAAAATGAATATGCAAGATTGGATATTTTGCAACCAATAATCAGATTTGCATTTAAAAAGATAAGTAATTACAACAGCAACAGAAACAAGAAGATTGAAGTAGCAATGTATCCGATGAATTAATATTAATACACTATGCTCATTTTTAAATTCGGCAACTATTGAAGAAAAATCAAATGTTTTTTCCATGAATTGAATAGATTGCTCTTGCTTTTTTCTTTAATAAATTTGCATTGAGTTAATTTATCAACGGGTTACAATCTTGAATTTGTTTGATGGTGCTTCTTTTAAGGTTTTGCCGTAATAATGTTTACGAGGAGCTTTGGAAAGAAAGGTTTTGGTTGTATTGTTAATTTTATAAGATTCCTTTGAACGTACCATTACAAAATAATAACGGGTAAACTAAATATAAAAGATATCCAATCAAAAATAACTCAAATTAGACACAAAATTATTTTATCCAATCATCTTCTACAATTGAATACCTCGAGAGTTTAACCAATTTCTATTGAAGAAAACGTCGAAGATAATAATTTAACACCATTGCGAGATACGATTGAAAATAAGAGAAAATTAATTGTTAACTCCCTATTAGATCACAGCTTTTGAATGATGGTTCTATGTGTTTGATCAGGACACATCCATTTTATAAAATACGCTGGATTTACATAACAAATCATTCCAATCTGTAAAATATTGAGCGCATTTATAATTCCTCTTACTCACAACAATAATCCAGTTTTGAAAATTATATGCCAAATTGCCAAAACTAAGTATTTTACAATATTCATTCGATTTAGTGACAGCACAAATGACATTTTTAGCCCCTCCATTGAAAATGAATAAATAGTTTACTTGAGATTTGAAATTTTTTGTAGCCATGCAAAAGATAAAATGAAACTACTACGGCGTAGCCGCTTCAATTTGAAAGTCGTAACCTTTTTATTTACGGATATTCACTTCCATGGGGAATATCTAAGACCAACTTTAAATTCTATTTAACGCTTTTAATTAAGTTCTTTCCCAAATATTGTCATATTAGACCAAGAAAATCAAGATTGAGAAAACCTTATGCATTTATCTTTGTTATATAATCACTGGGGAGATTTAAATACCTCAAAAGCACTATTTGCAAAATTATATTAAAAACCGTATTGTGTGCGATGGATGTCACAATTCTGCCAATAAAGCAAATTACAATTTTAACAAGAAATCAGATTTTAATTGTGATTGCAAAATATTGACCGATAATGCATTTGAGAGAGTTGATTTTATTTTAAAAACTGGTGAGAATATTTCTAGCAGCGCACGGGCCACAGTACATTTGGCTAGTTAAAAGCCTAGGCTTTTTTCAAAAACAATTAGGTCGGATGTAGAACACATTATGAATGACATCTGCAGTGATTGAATTCAATATAAAAAAATATTATATTTGATTAGAATTGATTTGTTCTTCCAACAATATTTTGAATTTGCTTTCAATAATAGCATCTTGTCGCATTTAATTTTTTTGAGTACAAAACTATTCTTCACATTCTCTTTATTTCAAATCTTATCCTCCATGTACTCGCTCATTGATTCCGAGATGATCATAGTTGCAGTTTTACTTGACTTCACTATTTGAAGCAACGCATAAATGCAAGAACTCAAACTGAACAGATTGAACAAAGGAGCCTACCCACCTGGAGCCGCTCGAAGAGCACCGAAACAGAGGATAAAAAGCAGGTCGAAGACCAATCCTCATTCAAGCAGTCATTGAGTAAAAAGAGCTACTTTGAGAAGTTCAACAAGTTGTAAGAAAGAACCCCAAACCACTTTTGCGCAACTAAACAGCACTTAAGTGTAAGACTTTTATAAGTCACAAAAATGGAGTTTAGACTCTAAAAATTAGTATCAACACTTTATAACACTCTTGAATCTTTTAATTCGACGTCATGTTGAAGTAAAAAATGTTTTAATCTTCTAAAACTGTCAGATACCGACTCTCAGAAGTGAAACATGAGAAAAATCCGCTCAAAATTGAACTCTGCGTATATCCGGCAAAATTTATTGTTTCTAGATGTGAGGATATTCGCATTGCGTGCTATCGCAATGGAAACATTCACACGTTTCAAATAAAGGTTGATAGTCGTTATGCGGACTTCGAAATCTGCGACACTGTTGCGTTCCGCGATTTGATGATCCGCGTTTTAACAAACCAAAACGTTCATTACATCATTCATTGACCACTATTGAGTTTGATTAATAAATACAATTTATTTAATTTTTAAAACGATTTTACTTCCCCTTTCGCTTTATGCAAGTTGGAGGGATGTCAACAACAATATGGGAAGTGATTTGACCCATAGTTGATGTTGATTCTTGATTGGTTCCCCCTTGTTTAAAAGTCGAATTATTAATGGATCTCAGATACTTTGTAATACTTGAGACTACATAATAGAAGCAGATCCCCAGAAAACAACAAAGACATATCATGAATAAACATTCTCCCTCAAACACAAATAACTCATCCCTTCTGGGTGATGACGTTAACACACTTGACTGTTTTTCTCTTTCAACTACCTGAATTGTAGATACATCTCAAAATTGGCAACTAATTAGTTACACTAGTGAAAATATGTCTGATCTTTTTAAACATTCTTTCGCATCAATTTGACTTCAGATTGATATTGCTTAAGTCAACATATCGTCAAAATCTCCTGGATAATTACTTATGATTTATTCAAATAGTGCTCTGCCTTGCGCAATATTCTTGTCTTGTGGTAAAAGTAGCTATCAGCAATAATTTTATGAGGATTGTGCAAGTATGACTTAACTTGAAAATATGTCTCAAGCCTAGAATAATCCTGGTCCTATCTAGTGTCACTTCTTGCTATTGCTGCAAGTTATTACCTTCCGTCATTGTAGCCCAGGTCGATGTATTCAAAATTTTCATTAAATTGTTTTACTCAATTAAAACGAAATACTATTCAAATAGCTCCTCGTGTTTCAACATGTATCCTCTAATAGAAAGATTCAATCTGTGAGAATAGCAGCCAATCATTGGTTTATGTGAAAGATTGCTAATAGAGTGTTTGGTAGATCAGTTGTCTAAAATTAAAAACAAAACATTTTTTATTTCTTACAAAAAATGGCAAAATCACCTTCAAATTTTTCTGAGTTTAGCTCTCAATGTTTTTCTATTCTGAATTTGGATAACATATACAACACATTTAATTTTGGCCAGAGAAAGAAATGTTTAATTTAAATAAACAAAAGAATTCCACATACGGAGTAAAAATCATTAAGCAAACTGATCAGAATTCAGATAATTCAGTTGCTAATTTGTCAGCGTAGCTGACTTATGGATTTGGTAGAAAATGCTTTGTTGAAAGCTCCCATCAATTAAATAAACGAGATATTTGTTGTAAAAAAAGCATACAGATACAGAATTGATTAAGAAAAATAGTCAATATGATCATTTATATACTAATTGGGCAAGTTAATAGTACTCCAAATCCTAAAGGTGAATATAGAGTTAAACAGATGATAAACAGAATCCAACAACGTATTTGTGCGATAAAAGCGATAATTAAAATTTTGTAATTCAACTGTGTCAAAAATCTCGAAGTATAACGATTGAAATAATCAGGTCTTATTGTTAAAGGGGATTATAATTTCTACCTTGATCTATCCTGATAATCGAGATATATATTGACTATTATAAGTAACAAAATTTATCACCCCAAACTATGGACTGAATTAACTGATGAATATAGACATAAGCTTGTAGATAAAATCGTAAGCGTATACAAGAATTGAAATAAAGAAAGGGCCAGTGGACTAAGAATTGATAAATTTAATAATTTCATTTTGGGGGTGGTCAAAATCCCCTTGACAAATGTTAAATCATTCGAATATTTTTTTACTGGATAAATAATGCCTCCAACTATCTTCTGACTTCTTAAATGAGCTTTTGATGCTTTATTACGGGTGGATTATAAAAATTGGATTATAAAAATTTTAAAAAAATGCATTTATAAAAAGCTTCATCAATTCATATGATTTTTATTTATGCATTACTGAAAATAAAGCTCAAATCAACAGTATATTGTTAGAAAGAACTTAATCTGTAAATGACTTCTGCAATAATTTTTCAAATATTTGAAATATCTCATTTTCTCTTAAAGACTTGAAAATGGTAGAATGAGCAATATCAAGTTGACGCGTATGTAGAACCACAAAATTCATGGCATCATCATCACTCAATAATTGAATTTGTGGTTTGTAGGAATTGACACATTTTGCAATATATCCCAATTTGGACTGAATATTAATCAAATATTCATCTTCTGATTCATCAGTTTCAACATAGGTAGTTGAACTACCACTACAAATCCAGTAAGGTCAGCAAATCGGTGCTCTGAGAAATGAGCAATTTGTAAATTGGATTTTCGCATTTGCTGGGTAAATGATTTTAGCAGCTTAACACCATCCTTAGTACTAGTAGTATTACCAGCACTTTATATGGAACAGTGTGGGTAGGCATATATAAATTATTCTGATTTGCGATCATTTGTTCGCAATCGTCTTTGGTGGAAAATGCACGTGTATCTGGGAAAAAAGGAAGATTGATTTGCATGGTATTGTTTTCCCAGGTAAACTCGTGTTGAAATGAACTGGCAATGTGAATCACGACTGGAGTCGGGAGAAGTTGTTTTTCTAAAGTGATTTCCATGGCGTGCTTAAACTGATCTGGGGAATTTAAATGATGCGGATAAAGATTTTTGGGTTGGTTTGGCCTGTTTTGGTTTGGGTTTGGTAATAAATGCATTTTTCTTGGCGGCTTGGGAGTGAAGCATTTCGAAACAATGTTCTTAACTTTTGCAATTTTGATAATTTGAATATTTTTATATTTGGCACATTGCATGCCAAAATCACAAATGTGATGTCAGTAATGTTGCGCAAATATCCAGGGGCAATCCATTTTTAAAAATGCCTAAATATTTCAATTGATTCCTTTTCTGATTGATTGCGTTTATCTTTTTATTAAACATTGCAGTAGTATCAATTCCTTGAATGTTAATAATGTATCCCAAATAATGTTGAGATTGTTTAGTAGTAGGAATGTTGCAAATTGTTGTATTTTTATAATAATTCCTGGTAATAATTATGGATTTATGATAGTTTAATTCTAAGCCAATGTCATTCAGTTCTGTTTTTATTTGATTGATTGCCATTTCCAGCGATTTTTTATCTAGCGCAACGGCACAAATATCATCTGCATAAAAAATTAATTGAAACATGTCATTGTCCAGTCCATAAAGATCCAGAAGACAAAACCCAAAGATTGAAGGACTAAAAGGGGATCCTTGAGGTATGCCTGATTCAGAAAGATGTTAAAGTTTCAAACTTTTCGCAATATAAAAGTTGGCAATTAAATAATTTTTTGATCGTCTTTAACGCAATAAGGTGGCATGAAATTGAAACTCTCTCCTCGTATTTTTCTTCTGACTCCAAATTGATCTAATAACCATGAGTGAGATGATCAAAACATTACAAACAATGATTGTGGAATCGATTAGATTAATGATCTTTCTGAACTCACAAATGAATCATGTAATATTGCACAATTGGGTAATCACGTGGGAAGTGATAATAGTGATGGAAGATTTCTAGAAGATGGATTTGGCAGGCAAAAAATTACTTAAGCACGTAAAAGAAATTAAAAACATTAAAAATAAAATTAAAAAAAGTCCTGCTTCGAAAATGAATCCACCCACAGGAGAGGTCGAAGGCGGTTCCTCAGTTGTGGCGCAAGTAATGGAACAGCTTGGGGATTCTTCGGGGTCTCTGAGACTTGCGTTAAGACCACCTCTTGAGTAAGCAATTGAGTCTGATAACATGGGCAGTTCAGAAGAAAATGCCTTAGTTGAAAGAGAAGGATACTTAGAGTCAAAGAATTAAGTCCAACTACGACAACAGTTCAAATCCCTCCCGAGGAGATTCAAGTGACTGTAGTCAACCAAGAAGAGGATCAATGGCGAACAGTCTAACCTCTAACACTGCACCACCACCTGTGAACAGCTTGGATGTTATACAAGCTTTCAAAGATGACAAGTTCAATTCACGTACAAGTGACACGGATGATGAAAGATTTAATCCGGTCGAGGAAATTGCTGAAGACATGAATTTTGGTCCTGATTTTGAAGAATTAGAGCTTTCTTATAAACTTGTTAACATGGGATTGGCACTAGGGGCTGATCTTAAGGCCAGATTCTTTTCACTACTGGAAAGTATTAAGAAATTGTTTAAATTTCAAAGCAGGTTGTACCACTGCTGTGAAGCATGTAATTAATTGTAAAGGTGAACCTTATAGACAAAAACAGTATTGGGCATCTAAAACTCAGCAGGAACAGATGATTATATGATTGAGAAAGGAATCATTGTGCCTTCTAGCTCAGCATTTGCAAGTCCTATTGTGATGGTTTCTAAACCCAATGGGAAATGGAGATTTTGTGTTGATTTTCGTAATTTGGGGTTTGGGGATAAGGTTAAGGCAATAAGAGATTTGCCTATACCTAAAACGCAGAAAGCGTTGAGAAGATTTTTAGGAATAAAGTACGATACAAGGGAAAAGGAGGCAATGGCTATAATGTTTGGCTTAAAGAAATTTAGACCATATTACTACCCTAATCATGTCACTGTTATGACAGATCATGGTAACCTTCGATGGCTAATGGCGCATCAACAAAAAGGCCATTTAGCGCGCTAGCAAATGAATTTGCAGCAATATGAATTTACAATCTGTTATATTAAGGGTGTTAATAATCCCGTTTTAGATGTAGTCGAGATTCTGGTGAAGAAATAATGCAAATTAATTCTTATGATTTTAGAAAAAGGAACCTGTTCAACAGAAGGATAACATCTGAAAAGAAAGACAAAACTGTCCTTACAAAGACCTTGTTAAGAAAAGCAAGAAAAGACAATTTAAGAAAAAAGAGGGGATAGTATACTGGATTTCAGATGGTAGTACTGAGAAAATTTATATTCCAAAACACCTGGTTCAGACAGTACCAAAGTGGTTCATGAATGTCCATTGGTTGCTCGCTTTGAAAGAGAACAGATGAGCTTTCACCTAAGAAAATATTATATTCCTGGGTTGCAGAAATTCTGTAGAAATTGTGTAACTTGTGCAAAAATAAAAGGAGTTGGTGAAAAAAAATGTCCTTAGCACACGGAAACCGGCAATGGTTTTTGATAGGATTTACATTGATATTGTTGGACCTATCGAGGATTTGTCAAATGACCCAGAAGATGAGATGCGGTATATTCTCACAATGATGGACAATGGAAGTAGGTTTTTAAGAGCAGCACCCATTCCAAATAAAGATATGGAAACCATATTTACCGCATTCTTAAATGCATGGGCGAGTATATTTGGTTTTCCTAAGGAGTTTATATCTGATAATGATCGAACGTTTGATGAAGTCATTAAAATGTTAGAAGATAAATATGCTAAAATTCAAAGTACTATATCATATTCGCCTGAGATGAATCCAATAGAAAGAGTTCATAAAACTCTAATGACAAGGATTAAGGCAATTAGGCACACCCAGAATCTAAAATGGATTGAGTGATTAGCTATGGCATTATATGGCTATAATAGCACAAGACATAGAATTGTTGGGTATACGCCGCATGCACTAGTCTTCGCAAAGTTGTCAGATAGTGGCATGGATTTAGAAAATTTAAAGGCAATTCGTGAGCATGCTATGGATGCAGCTTGGAAAGCTCGGAAAGGAGTTGTGGACAAGTGCAATAGCAAAAGGGCTGTGATTGATTTACAGATTGGTGATAAGGTATACGTGGTAAAAACAATTCCAGGTCGTAAGCTAGAAGATAAGCTGGAAGATGACATGGTTACAATACTTAAGTTCTTTGGAAAAGATTCAAAGACTTTGAAAGAGAAAAATGGATCTCAGTCCATTAAAAGCCGCAAACTGTAATGGAGGCATTTTTAAAAAAAGAGGGACGTTGTAGTTCATACTCCGACGGGAGCAGTTTTGACCCTGTAGACCCAAGGGGGGTCACGAGGGGATTTGAGAGATTTATGATTGACTCTTACATATTACAAAGACTTGTGATATATAAGGAGCCAATCAAAAGAAGGACTAAAACACATATAAAGGGGACATTCCTCAAATAAATATCTATGTCAACGGCTTCAAACTTTACGCAACAATGGTTTAAAAGGAAAAAATCAATAAATAAATGAAAGCGTTGAAAATGTCACGATCTATTATTTCGGGATACAGTTTTAGAGTGTCACCATATGGCCCGTCTAAAAACAAGTATTACAAAGGATTTGGATTATTTTGAAGATAAATTGGAGATTTGCGATATAGATATGACAAATGATAAAGAAATAATTAGATTATTAAGGAAGTAAAGATGTACGGATTTCACAACGCCTAACGACATGACAATGGTAAATTGACTTACTTAGCCTTTAAAAATGCAATTGATGAGAGATTATTTTGGAATTGCAGAATGGAGACTGATGAGGAAGTGGCATCATATGCCGCTAGATTTAAACGATCGGCAGAAGATTCTGGTTTAGACAATTTAAACTGTCTGTTAAAAAGGAGATTAGAATATCGTTGAGTGCAGTTCAGTATGGTACTTTAAAAAATGCAGTTGAGTCAGCAAGAATGGTGAAGCAATGTGTAGAGGAGTCTCGCGAGAAGAATAAATTTGTACACCAACATCCAAAATGCGGAAGATGTGGAAGATTTCATGCTGACCAATGTTGGGAATGCACTGTTTGCGGTGAGTTGGGACATAAATCGTTCATGAGTCGAAAGCGAAAAGTGAAAGAAAGAGACTTGGAAAAAAAACAGGGTCCGGCTATCAATTTGATTGAAGAAGCTGCAGAAATACTTGCGGATAAAGGTGCAGCTGTCTCGGTAGTCAGTCGAGAATATATTGATATGAGAAACCTACCAATGAATAGATCCAAGGGATATGTGAAGACTGGGAATTCATTAATCAAGATATTGGGAAAGTTGATCTGGAACTGAAACTGCCCAATAGAGGTGCAATTATTCAAGAATTCAAGGTATTAGAAGGTACATTCCCTCAACGACCAATAATTGGGCGAGAGGCGAAATTGAGTCATTTAAATGCAAAGGAAAATAATGATTTCATGTAAATCATTTGCAAGAATAAAGTGAATAGAAATAAGCCAATGGATCTGCAACCAATTCATTTAGAATTAAAACCAGATGCCGATATTTCAAAGGTGAGATGAAATTCATTTAGAGAGAGACATGAATTTTTCAAAGAAATTATGTTTGGAATGTTCCAATAAGTTCCAATTCTACTGGCGATCAATTAACTGATGATATTAGTCCTGATCACCTAGTATATGCACACTGGGTGCATCACAAAATAATAATACCTTTCTTTTTTCGTCAATAAATTTCAAATTTAAATACCACCAACCAGCCATTAAATGCAAAAAACACTTTGTAAATCGCAATTGCACCTTATTGTTGAATTGCAACAAATAAGTTGTGCCTACTTTTGGATCTAATTTCAATGTATCGGACACAATTATGCTCTTTTTAATTAATGCAGCATGATGATGGTATTATTGTGGGTGTAGAATTTTTATTGTCAAAAAATGCTTCAATTAAAATAACATTTAAATTTCTTTTTAAGGTTATGCCTGCTGCAGAAAGTAAGAGAAATGTACTGGTTGGGATGATTGTACTCTCATTGATATTCCATGTGTCACCTATTGTTTTCCCAATTTTAAAGAACTTAATTTTGAATATTTATCTGCAGCGTATACGCATTGAAAAAATTAAAATACGATATGAGTCTGTTTAAAGTATTTGGCCCGATTTTCCTTCAAATAATTTTTAAGGATATTTTTGTACCTGCCACTGCAATGAGCTTTAAACTTGGGAGTTATCAAAAAATAAATTTGGAATTATAGCTGTTTTCAATTCCAGCTAATTTTGCACAAGTTTGCCAAACTTTCCAACTGATAGACAAATGACCGGTTCCATAGTAATTAGCATACAAATACTTGTTTGAAAATTTGTGCTTGACATAGCGTTTAAGAATTCTTAAAGATTGTTTTTCACTATTATTTAGGAGTTTTATAAATTTCGAAAGGCTATCTCAATTTTTATCAAAACATTTGGTTTTACGCTTTTGTTTTGTATCGAGGTTTTGCCGTTGTTTCAAGGAACTGCAGTTGAGGCAGACAAATTCTTGTATTTCGGGTTTAATGAAAAATGATAAGAAATTTAACTCAACATGGCAATCTAAAAATAGCTTTAAACTAAGCAACTATGGCTGTGTGTACACTGGATAATCTCACTTTTTGGAAATTAACCGATTACTTAAAGTTTGTTTGTTTAAGACTCTGCATTTTTTGACTATTTAGCTTATTGTTTTTTTGAATGTTACTTAAGCTTTTATGACCTATAATTTTCGAAACTGTTTTTCTCCAATTTTTTGTATATTGTTTTAACTTTGCTTTATTCTTTAAACTATTTGTCGTCAATTTTAACTTTTTTAAGTTTGATTGTCGATTCTTACATCTATTAGTTTTTTGATCACATATTGCTTTTTCAAACAAAATTTTTTTTTTCAATTGTCATAAATGTTTCCTGACCAGTCAATTTAAATCTTAAATACAAACTGTTCCAAAGTCACATTTGACATTTGCTTTGTTTTCGCAATCAGTTGGTTTCGAAATTATTTAGATTTGAGGTGTATTTGATTACATGAAAAGTGAGATCCATAACATGTCAAGTGACTTGACCTGTGATAAATAGCCAAGAAACTGCACTTTTGCTATATATTTACCATTTTTGCTAATCGTAGGAGTCAATTGTTTTGTATTTTTAACCCTTTGAGGAAAAGTCGTATGTCGCCAAATTTGGTCATTTCATTTCTGAAGTTTTGTTTCAAAACCAAATTTGTCGAGATAACATGTCACCAAATTTGGTAAAGATGTCGACAAATTTGGTAATATTTGAGCATATTTAAACAAAACAATAATTTATTCAATATTATAATCTAAATACTTGCCTTCAACTGTTCAATTCTTCTTCCGTAGATTTAAAACACAAGACTTCTTTAGCTCTCTTACTACACATAAAGCACTTTGGGCGCTTTTCTTTCATTGATCGTGTACTAATAGGTATATGCATGAAATCCTTTTTCAAATATTTAATCAGCCGTCTTCGATCAACAGAACTTGAATTATTCTTGCTAATTCTCTTCCTGATTCACATTGACGGAGGTTTTCACACTGGTAGCAACGAGGCTGTAGTTGAAGGTGTAATGGGTGAAATGGGTTCACTACTCAAAAGCGTTGAGTCTAGAAAAGAGAAATCAGTACTTAGAGGATGATCCAAAGCTGATGAATTGTTTCTTTCATTAATTGAACTTCTACCATTTCTCTGACAACCTCTAGACCAGATTTAACCATTCCAATAGAAAGTTGTTTGAGGAAATCTACAAAAGATAGCCAGGTATATCGATAACGGTCTTGATCCATTTATAATGGGTGTCGCATCCAACACGTTAAATCAAAGCGTGATTGGATGTTATTTAGATCAAAATGATCTAATTAATCTAGTCAATTCAAAACAAGATCCAAGTCCTCTAATAAGGCTTGGATCCCAATCAGATGATGGCGCATGCTTAACTAAACAAAGCATGCGCTCTAAAAAAAGGTAT
>JADGIG010000013.1:0-51535 GCA_018985235.1 Sanchytrium tribonematis
TTATTTTGCTTTCCATGATAGTTTCTACAGGCGTGTTGACATCTAATCGAAAAAAGTATTCCGTTTTAGTAGATTCCACCTCGTATCCAAAAATAAAATTGCAAATCTTTGGACCAATTTTGTCAATTATTTTTTCGAGGCACTCTGATGCATCTTCTTGTTGCGCTTCTCCAAACAAAATCTTGATAAGATTCTGGTCAGGAAATACAAATGTTTTTAGTCTCATTTCATTGAACAAATTTTTGAGTAGCATGCTAATTTCATTAGGCTCTTGTTCCACTAAATTTCTTAAGGGTTTGATATGAGCCAAACATTGTAAACATGCATTTAAGTGGCAACTTACCCCACTATTTCCTAAACCGGTTAACTCTTCACTAGAATGGCACATACCCAATATCAAATCCGATTTTAAATACTCTCCAATAACCTGTAAAAATTTCTTTGCATTGATTGCACAGGTCGGGTCATCTTGTATTTTTATTCTGTACAGGCCAACGTAAAATGTATCAACTTCGGTCGCATCGCTTGTACCGAAAAAATTAAACGCATCTACCATTTTCTTATACCTGTAATAAGTTATAAATAAACTTTGACTCTGCCTTCCCTCAGCAATGGTGTGCAATAAAGTCGTATACTTGATCAAGTCTTTTGTATAATTTAGCGCCTTTGCAAAGGCATACAACACTAAATCGTCCGAAAAATCAATACATCCTAATTCTTTGTAAGCTGGTGCTACACTATCATGCACGTAATCCGTAATAGGAATATTTCTTGCTTTATCGTATACCATGCTTAATCTGTCAATAAAGTATGACAATCCGATCACATTTGACTCTGTAGATTGATCCATAATTCGCAAATAAGATAATATCTTTTTGCAATTGTCATCAAAAATTGTATCAAGTGAATATTCCTCATTCTCAGCCGAATATAAATAACCTATCATTAGCAGAATCTCATTCAAAATGGGAGTGTTCACTTTTTTGACAATCTTGTCTTTACCAAGAGGTCTCGATTCTCCCATGAGCACATTATTCACACATCTTTCTAGAGTTTTTCGAGAAGATGAATTCATATTGTGGAAATAAACCGGGCTTAAAATTGGTGCCGAAATTGATATGAATGAATTTTCATGGCATTCCAAGCATGAAATAGTGATGATATCATTTGCTAGTGACATTTCAAAGACGTGAAGAGTATTGTTACATCTTGGAATTTGCTTGATTTGAAATACTTTAAAGCAATTTTTGCAATAAATTTCTTCGTTGTAGTTTGTATAAGAGTGGGTTTTCAAGCAAGGAATAAGAATATTAATTGCATGAAAGAAATTCGAGGGACCGCAAACGATCATTTCAAAAAATATTTAAAAAGAATCATTTATTGAGTTGGAGCAGGTGGAAGTCTTTCATTCATTTGATCACGTATTTTAGCATCTTCAAAAGAATTTATGGCAGTCTTGAGTCCTTCAGTTCCACTGGAAAGTAAACCAGCTGGAAGTTGATTTTTTCCAGTAAGCACTTTCAATTCATGAATTGCTTCAGATTCTTGACGTAATAAATTAAACATCTTTGACATTTTTCCAACTGCCAAAATCTTGTTTTTAATGATTTGTTTTCTTTCAGGATCCATACCAGTAGCTAAATTAGTAAAAAACTACGAGACTCGACCTCAAGCTCTTCTTTAGAGCATGTGTTTAAAACCGCAACAAGCATATCCATCAGCTTCTCGCCTACAAAAGGCAATGACCAAGTAAAAACGTCCATGAAATTCGGTAACCAATATGGATGTGGAGAGCAGTTGAATTGCCTTATATTCATGAGATTATTCTCGTACTTCAATATAGCAGCTTTGTTGTTGTATACATCTAAGTAGTTTGGAGCACTAAATATAGTTATTAAACTAGGAAAGCCAGTGCTTTTACTTCTCTTATACATGCGATATCCTGCGTCTTGAGCCTCGTGTGCCCTAATTAAACTCAATAGCTTATTTTTTTCTAAAAAGTGTTGGACTGCATTAAAAGTGTAAAAAAATGAGCAGCCTCTGACATGATTATGCAAAAATAACTCCTGAGAAGTTTCGCTTCCATAATCCTCGCAAGGATCACTCCAAAGAACATCACACATTAAACCATGGGTTGGTGGTTCTCGAAATCTATTAATGTTCTTTAAATCTTCCAAAGTATGTAGTTCTGGGGAAATTCCTCCGTGGATACAGAGAAATTGCTTGTTGACCAACGCTGCTAACGGTAAAGCCTGGAAAGACTCCACACAAGCATCATAAACTTTTTCACTATATTTGTGCACACACTCTAATTTGAATGTAAAATATTCAGTAAGATGCCTACATTCGTGATTCCCACGTAACAAAAACATGGAATTTGGGTATGATAATTTCAAAGCAAACAAATAAAGCAAACACTCTATACTAAAATATCCTCTGTCGACATAATCACCTAAAAATAAATACTGAGTCGACGCAGGACTTCCACCAACCTCAAACAATTTTATCAAATCGTAATACTGTCCATGGATATCACCACAAACTGTAACAGGCGATGCCACATTAACTATGTTTCCTTCTTTTGCTAAAGCGGCAGTGGCATGTTTTACAATATAAATAGCTTGTTCTTTAGATAGCCGACCCTCATGAAAAAAGAAATCTTTCAAGAAATCCAAGGATATGTTCCATGTTTTTTCAATGATGACATTGCCATCAGCATCAGTTATTTTGTCTGGAAACCCCAATTGTTCATTTGTGGGTGTGAAAAGATAAGGCGCTTCTACGGTTTCTACGATCCTTTTTTGGTAATTTGTGACTTCGCTCATCCCAAAAATGTTTCAAAAATGAATTTTCAGTATAGCTAAAAGCAAAAAGCAACAAATTTATTTGGCTAAAATAATCCCAATGACAACAATATTAGCGCAATACCAGCCAAAGTTTTTGTATTAAGTAAATTTCGATTAAAATAAGAGGAGAGTAAAACGTTGAACACTAATGACAGGCCTTGAATAAAAGGAATTGCATAAGATAATTGCATATCTTTGAGGGAGTAATAATAATATAATGAACCAGATAAATTAAAAGCCATCCAGAGTGCGAATGTCAATCCACTACTAAATTTCATAAAGGGTTGAGTGGCTCCCCAACAAAATGCAACAATTATGCAATTGAAAACTTGACTCATTTTTATTCACTAAATTTGTTTTACAAAGGAGAAGTTGCGATTGAATGGCGTGAGAAAAACTCTGTAATTTTAGAGAATGGGTCATCTGCGTTGTCAATTTCTTTGAAAAAGAATGTCTCATTTTCTTCTTCAATTGGCGATTCATACTCTTCTATACACCGCGGACAAGATTCAGAATTGCCTAAACAACTTTGATGATATGAATGATGGCAGTAAAAATGAACAATTG
This sequence comes from Sanchytrium tribonematis, assembly GCA_018985235.1. Taxonomy (NCBI): domain Eukaryota; kingdom Fungi; phylum Sanchytriomycota; class Sanchytriomycetes; order Sanchytriales; family Sanchytriaceae; genus Sanchytrium; species Sanchytrium tribonematis. The sequence goes on from JADGIG010000013.1 coordinate 3,414, forward strand.
GTAAATTTAGCTGTTGTTGGCATGCAGAGCAAATGGTTTCTTGAAACAAAATTGGCTCATTTTTAATTTTTTTAATCTCATTTGTCATTTGATCGATATCCTGCTGAAATTTTTGAGACATATCAATAAATTCCTGGATTTTGTCTGCTTCATTCTGAAATTGTCGTATTAAGTAGCCTTTGATCAGCTCCATTGTATTTTCCTCGTCGGTTGCCAAAATTTTTACAACTTCGACACAATTTAGTATATTGCTTCCTTCGATTATATTTAATGCTTGGTCTAAATGGCGCTTGTCTTTTCTGGCTGTTTTGGCGAAATATTTTAAAACTTCAACCCAGATGTCCTTGTCGTATTGACAATGTTCAATTGCGCTTGAAAGTACCTTGTCGTGCTTCTCTAAATCCATATATACATAAATAATTTCCTTCTGCATATTCATCCTTTCTAATAATACTAGCTTTCCATCGTTGTAGTTATGTGTATGACAAAGTAGTAAAACCTCTGTCTCATCGACTAATGCATTGGGATCTTGAAGAATTTCTAAAAGCTGATGTCTTAAGCTCTTGTCCTGCAAAGAAACTTCAAATAAACTTGTCCAGATTTTTTTGCTCGAAGTTTTCAACTCTTTCGCAGCAAACATTAAAAATTTTAAAAAATATTTCTTTTCCTTTCGATAGTAAGGAACAAATTGATCTGGTGGTATATTAAATTCAGTGCATAATTTCATAAACAAATCCGTAGTGTGATTTGGTACGGCATCAACCAAAGCCCTTCCGTGAAAAGAAATTAATTTAAGACATTCTGTAAATTCGAGATTTGAAATGTATTCTAAAGCGGTTGTATGATCACTAAGATCTTCAATCAAAATTTTGACGTACTGAGAATGGTTCCTAAATTTTGAACAAATATTTAAAGCCTGCTTATAGTGCCCTGCTTCTCTTGTCACCTTTATTGCAACATCTGGATCAAAATTTGTTATTTCAGAATTCTACATCAATAAATAATACCTTGAGGAATGTCTCCAATCTAGAAATGCCGTTGATTTTGGAGTAGCAATTAAGTAGCAATGTAGTATGATCTGGGGTTGCTACTTTCCTAGTGTGAAGCATTTCAAGATAATCCATTAGTTGTTCCATCCGCTGAGCATTTACATATTTCAATATAACTACACTGGGTTCCAAGTAACCAATAGTCTCAATAAAATATTGCATCGCTTTGTCTTTATCGTCATGCAAATATGTGTTGTTGGCGAATAATTTATAAACTTCAGCACAAAGTTCCTTTTTGTCAAATAGCCTCAAGTTTGCCAAATCTTCTTTTTGGTGAATATCATATACGGACTGAGATACTTCAAATGTAGCAAAGCTGCTATCTGGCTCTTCTTCTATGAGTAGGATGCCTAATTCAAACATTTCTTTCTTTATTGCTTGCTGGACCTTGGAGTAAATGTCTTTCTCTACAAGTTCAATACAATTATCACTCACTAAATATTGAGTATTTAAAATGTAGTTGCAAATCCACTTCCCACTTAAGGGGCCACTGTATGCATTATATCGATTCTTAAGGTCGTAGACATATCCTATTTTCCCACTAGTATACAAAAAATTACCACTACAAATCATGGAAGACTTTTCTCCCACTAAAGGAATTAGGTGCGATTTACCTAATACTGTGAACAGAGAAACACCTTGCGCCGACCCGACGCAAATGAAATTTTTATACACACAACTTACCCCTGTTATTGGTGCCAAAATATGCATTTGATCATTTATATTGCCCGTCAAATTAATAAGAGTGGCTGGACCTTTCAAAATATTTAGTTTTGTCACAACAATCAAATGCTCTTCCAAAATATGAACATCTGCAATTGATTCTTGTACAGCGACATACTTAATTGTCCCTGATTTTAAATCAATTATTCCAATAACTTTGTCATCTACAACTGGCAGAAATATTAATTTATCTTTGTATGGAAAATAAGTGTTGGCAAATACGAAGTCGTTGTTGATTGTAATTCTGTATTCCTCTGATGTAAATGAAACCCAAACAACTACACTCAGGGATTTAAAAAGCTGTTTGTTGATATATTCATTTTTGTAAAGCTCTCTAAGAATTAAATCTTCCACAATTCTTTTTGTAAAACATTGCATCAAAAAATTAACTATTCACAAAAAGATTGCCTCAAAAGTTAAGCAACATTGTTGTAAAACAGACCCCGCAAATTAATTTACAAAAATCAGTGTTTATTTTCATAATGTTCGGGGTATTCTTTTAAAATTCTATGCAATTCTGTTTCTTGTTCTTCAATTATGTGAGTTTTTGTATCAAAAACGTCTGTAAACATGTCTTTGATATCAGGCTTAGGAATTTTCTCAGCCGCCTGGAAAGCTTTAAGAATCGATTTTCGAACCGCGGATTTTGTTTCTTTTTCCAAATCCGCATTCCACAATTTGGAATTTTCTAAGTAGAGTCTTAATCTTGTTAACGGATTGTCATTTTTAACCCAGGATTCTAATTCGCTTGATTTTCTGTATGCAGATGAATCGTCAGATGTAGAATGATGACCAACTCTATAAGTCATTGCTATATAAGTAAACAAAACCTTCGATTAATACTGGCCTGTTTTGTTCTAAACAAATTTTTCTTGCTTCTGCAGTTACCGCAAACACTCCAAAAAAATCATTTCCGTCTACTCGAAAAGTGGGGATATCGTAGCCGAACCCTCTACTTGCAATTCCGTCGCCGCGATACTGGTCGGATACTGGAGTGGAAATCGCATATCCATTATTTCTGCAAAAAAAGATGACAGGACAGTCTCTGGTAGACGCCATATTTAATGCAGCATGAAAATCTCCCTCACTGGCCGCACCATCACCAAAATAGGCAATCGATATTGCCCCTTTGTTCTCACGCTTTAATGCATAAGCTGCACCTGCAGCTTGCGGTATTTGGGTTCCTAAAGGAGAAGAAATGGTGTGGAAATTTAATTTTGCACTTCCATAATGAACTGGCATTTGGCGGCCTTTACCGTAATCTTTTGCGTTTGAAAAACACTGATTCATAAATTCGTCTAACGTGAAACCTCTTGCCATTAAAACACCTTGTTCTCTGTATTGCGCATACACAACATCTTGGTCTTTAAGCGCAAAAGCACTTCCAGTATTGCAAGCTTCTTCCCCATAACTTGTCATGTAAAACGATATACGACCTTGTCTTTGGGCATCGTATAAAATGGAATCCATTGTGTTAATTGTCAGCATCTGTTTGTAGGCCTTTAAAACCACACTTGGATCTTTAATCAATGGCTGGATCAAATCATCGTATTTTTTTGTGGTTAATTTACCATGGGAATTTAATAACTGGAATGTTGGTATAACTGATGATTGTTGCACAATTTTTAATTCGCTTGTAAGTTTGCTATTTACGGCACCTGGAAACCTGATGAAACGCTTGAACATTTGTAACAAAAAATATACACAATCAAACTAAAAACTTTACTAGTTTGGCATCTGGATTTGGACAATACAGCTTGTCCAATACTATAAGCTCTGCTTCGTTGCTTGTTGGAACTTCAAGTTTTGAGTGGTAAGTATTAAATGCTATTTTTGGAAGCTTTCTCTTGCCTTGAGTTATAGATCTGTACATATCTAAATGTTCACTATACTTTCTTGGAAATTGAAAATGTACTATCCGAACCTTTGCACCACACTTATTTGCCAATTCGATATACTCTCTTCTTAATTCAATTAGTGGATTAGTATTGTCGATTACCACAGAATATCCTTCTTCTAATTTTGAGACACATTGCTCTAAACATTTTGCTCTTGTACCTAGTATATCTTGATTAACATGGTAGTAAAGAGAAAAAATTGACTTTGAGTAATAACTTTTACCCGAGGCGGGAGATCCGACGAAAATAACGACTTCTTGTTCTTCTATTACCTCTATGTTTTTTTCAGATACAAACATTTCTTTCGGTCTATAGGAGAGGGTCATTTCGGGAGCCTCTTTTAATTCTTCAAAAAACTGTTCTGGTACCAAAAATTTCAAATTGTTGTTCAAGGCCCATTTCAAGTCAGTATCACTGAAGTCATCAGATCTTCCTGCAGCATCTCCAACAAAATAAGATTTTGAAAAGTCCTTTGTTGGTCCAACCAAATCAAGCAATAACATGAACATTCCAGGACAGGGTTTCCGAAAATAATCGTATTGTGTAGACATTAAAACATATAACGGCATATCAATCCGTTTTACAACATTACCAATTTTTTCTTTCAATTGGCTACTTGGATTATTTTTAGTATCTAATTGATTTGTAATAATAGCTATTAGCCCTCCGTCTCTCTCTACTTCTTTCAACTTAGTTTCTACGTTAGGCTTTAATTTCCAGTCATCAATTTTTGATGACCACGATTTGCCACTTTTAGTGTGAATTAGTGTATTGTCCAGATCAAATAATGCTAAATAGGATCCACAGGGTTCTTTGAATTTTAAAAAAAGACAAGTTTCATTTTTTTGCCAATTCATTGACGTCTTGTATCGTTCTTTAGAGAAAAAAGGATGGAATTTAGGAACTACTTTTTCCTTCATTGGGGTTTCAAAATGTTTCAATTTTTATCTGATACTATATCAGGTATATTTACTCATTTTAAAAGATTTTTCACAACGATGTTCGAGGACCCACCAAGAAGAATTGCTCAAGTGAGTCAAGATTCCTACGCTTTCCCCACTGGATGCTCTTCTTGTGGATAAGTACAAATTATCGAATAAACGCATGAACTTATAACTTTGCGCGTGGCTACATCTTCAATCTGGCATTTTAATCTGTAACTTCCTGGACAAAGAAGAGAAAATTGAATTAACGTGCTCCATGTTAATTCCTCTGAGAACATCAATCTGTGTAGCTTTCCTTGTACTAATACTTGATCATTGTCACATATATAAAGTGCGCTGTTTTCGCAGTCTTGGTATATCAAAAATTTAAATTTAAGATATTTGATAGCAGAAAAAGAATTTACCAAAAATTTCAAAGTTTGCCACTTTTGTGCATTTACCTCAAATGCTGAAAGTACCTCTTCTTCATTATAAAATAATGAAATTTTCATCATACTTTTCAAAATGCCCTGGATTAAAGTTTGATTGAGCTCCAAGTCGTGCAAAAAATACCTGCCTCTTCTTTTGCTAGATGGAATTTCGTAATTGATTTCAATAAGATCAAGTAATTTCATTTTATAAAAGTAAGACTCACGGGCATTTACATTCGAAAAATCATAGTCATCTTTTTCGCTGACCTGCAGATACGTAAATTTTGGCAAATTAGGTAATGGCGAAAATAAATCCAATCTAGGTAATATAAGTTCAATACGTTCACATCCACCCGGAGTTATTACCACTTTTTCCTGCTCTGGTTTGATAAAATATAAATGCACAGATTCGTGCCAATGGTTTTCCAAATCAATCGCGAGCAAAAAGTGGTCTTTCGACTGGTCTTCTCGGACATCCAGTGTCCTTATTTTAAGTATTGAGATTAAGGTCAATTCAAGTGGTATCTGTAATTTCCGAAATCTAAGTTGCTGCTCCTCATTGAGATATCCATATTCAATTGTCAAAATAATTGAAGAACTAAGTTAAATTTAATTACCAAAACGGTTTGCCTAAAATTTGAATAACCATGTTTTCTGTTGCCTGTGGAGAGATTTCCTTCACGGAATCCACACAATCAATTAATGAAGGATTATTACGGTGAAAAAAATCGAAGTAACATAGTTTTTCCAAATCGAGTGTTCTTACACTCTCATTAAATGCTTCGGTATTTATAATTCCAATATGATTGACTTTCACCGTCGAAGAATTTAAGACTGGAATTACGTACTTGTATTTTTCACCATTAAAAAGCATAATTCGTTGACTCAATGCACCAAAGGGTAATTTTAAAAATGGCACTGATGGCACAACATTTATAACGATATCCTTAGGAGCTATAGGATACACAACATCTTTAAATATCCTTTCTGCTTCCAAAAGTCCAAACCTTTTGATTTTTGGCGGAGAATGGGAAAGTACAATTGGCCTAATAATTAATCTATCTGTCAAGCCCAATTCTGGACAATTGACTCGACAGCCATTAATTGTGATCATTCCTGGATCTTTTGGAATTAATCTCAGATGCAAAAGATTTATAGTCTTTGCGTTGATATCAATATTTTTAGGCTGACATTCTGCTTTTCCATCGACATCCAGTTTTAAATTAGCTAAGCTTAAAGGGTGCATAAACGGATTGCATAGTGCAATTTCGGCAGTCACCACATCATCAACGCTAGATTCCAATTTGTCTGTGAGACTGGTTTTACGTTGATCAAATGGATTATAAATAAACGGATCAGTTTTACTGACTCTTCGGGATTCAGAAATATCCTCGATTTCTTTGGTGTGTATATCAAATTCATTTTGAGGTTTGATAATCTTCATTGATATAATTAAAGGATTGACCGTATCGTCAAGCTCCTTCCCAGCACGAAAATGTTGCATTAAAATTTTTTGATCGTCTTTGTTCATATAATGATATAGTCTAGATAAAGCAATATATGCTAAATAAGCCCTAGTTTCATGCAAATCGTGTCTTTCACTTAAAAGTAACGATTGAGTTATAAAGTCTATCATCAAGTAAAGCCATCCGCAACAATATACTACTTTTGGTCTAAAACCCAAAGTTTCGAGACTTGAGACAATCATTGGAGTTATGCTTTTTAAATTAAAGACAGGTTTAAGTGCTTTCATTGCTTTAATGGAATAGTAGGTAAATTGTGACTTTCTTCGAGGGTATTTTAAAATATCATAAAATGAAGAGAGTCTTATGTAATAGCGGGCCTTGGTTAACTCATCTAAATTGTACAAATAGTAGTTTGTTTTTATAATTAAATTGTCGCATTCTAGTCTGTTCAAAAAAGTTCCAGTGTAATATTCCATATTTAAGGACACTATTTGGAAACTTACTTCAGCGCACAATAAATTACATTGCTGCTGTTCAAAAATTGGTAAGACCTGTGTGTTTAATTTCAAAATGTAGTCTTTAACGTGATTTAAAATTTCAAAACTTTCATCTTTATCAAGCTTGGATCTGCTTTCTCGAAAAGTTGTTGGTTCTATCATATTAACAGTCTTGATGAGTAGTTCCGAAATACATAATGACCATAGGGCGCCACCATACCAGATTGGATCTACCCCTCTAAGTAAGTCTGTGGCACTCTTTAATTTGCTAATAGAGTCCTGATATTCTCCTTTAAGCATTAAGTAATCCCCGATCAGCTTAAATGTTCTGCCTGAAGATTTGAGTTGCATCAGTCTAGCTTCGTCGGTCTGGTTTGAAAACAAATCTTTAAGCGTAGGCGAGCTAACCGGAGACAAATTTGTTTCCTCGAATGCTTTTAAAACTGAAGGTGTTGGGGGATAAGCACTAGATTCTATTAGTCGAATTTTTTCGTCTATTTTTTTTAATATTTTTGCCAAAGTATCGCAAAGCAACTGATACACATAGAAATTTACATTTCCCACTTTTGGTACTGAAACCACACTTGCAATTTCATCTGATTCAGAGTTAAATAGCAAGCATTTCGGAAGTGCATTTGGATGCTTTTCTTTTGAAAGGTCGAAAAACAATTGCACATGTTTATCTATATGATGATTGTGGTCTTTATCTGCTAGCCCAATAATTGCAAAATTTCCAGTTTGAGGGACGTACTCGGATATTTTTAGGTCTCGATCCTGAAATAAAGGTATAAAATTTACAAATATCTTCTTATTAATGTCTATTGTGTTTGAGATATCCTGGATGGGTATACAAGAATAAGATTTGAATAAGTCAAAATAGCGATCAAAGGACTCATCATCAATTCCCAAGGAAACTATCACAATATTAATTGACTGAATATGGCAAAACATTTGCGAATTGTAAGTTTCAAAAAAATTATTTTGTTCCGCGCTTGGTATGAAGTTTATTTCAAATTAGCTTTCTATACAGCCACACTGCCACCTTTCAAAAATAGTAGAACAGTCAAACATGGGCTTTTTTAGTCTAACGTTCACTTTATTATGCTGGCGGCAGAACCAATATACAAAATCTTCTCGAGATTTGACAATGGGAGGGTCTTCCTTCAAAAGCAGTTGAAAGTGACCCGCACAATTCCCACACGGATATAACTGTGAAAATAGATGAATAAATTGCAAAACAGCCTTTTGCTGGTCCTTAGTAGGATCAACTGGAAATCGACCAGCAAGAGTGTGTAAGAAATGCCAAGTGCTATGACCCAGCTCGGCCCTTTGAGTTTGGTTTCCAAGATATGGCATCATTACATCCGAATTATCTGATTCAATTGGTGGATTAATATATCTTTCCATATCATAGATTGAGTCTAACTGAACGCTAGTATTTTGTTCGCTTGAACTAAACGCAGTCCCTTTCACAGCATTGTTATCGCCTTTCAATACCCACAATAATATTATGATTCCTAACAATCCCAATCCGGCAAATTTCTTCATTCTGCTAAAATATACCCAAAACAAGGAGAATCTATAAATGACGAACAAAGACGATCGCGAGACCCTCCAATTTATACAAGATCTCAAAATTCAAGTGCAAGATCTTTCTAAAAACAACTCCTGGCTAAGAAATCGCCTCAATTATTATAGAAAACAAAACGAAAACTTAACTAAGAATTCTGGTTATCAACATATACAGCCTAAAGTAGATTCAAATTTGAAAAGGAAAAAAGAATACGTATCTCTAATACAATCAATGCATCCCAATGCCGTAGATATTCCAGTAGACAACAATGCTATTTCGCAAACTGACCTTCCTCTTGAAAATCCCATCAAAGAAAGCGCAGAGGTTTCAGCGGCTATGGTTTTGAAAGAAACTTTAAGCAATCAATTACATATTATCGAGGATTATGGTCATCAACTTGCTATTCTGCAATCTGAAAATGCCGTTTTAAAAGAAAGGCAGAAACAGGACGAGGAACTTATTGGGAAGTTGAAAGAAAAGGTAAAAGAGAGAAAGAATAACAAAAAAAGTAGTCAAAATATTGAAGCTTTCCAAAACAAAGATTTTAACGAGTTGGCAGAAAAAGATAAATGCATCGCAGACTTACGATCACAAATTCTGGAATTGGAAAAACAAAACAAAATTACTAAATCACAATCGAAAGAGATAGTTTCAAGTCTTAACGAGAAGTCTGGTGAAGTGGAGCTGCATAAAAATGAAGCCGAAGAATACTTAAAATTATTATCTGTACAAAAGCCATTTATGTCGCTTGTGCGAAAACACCAAGTTGAAAATGTTGAACAATTGAGCGACATTCTGAATCTTTTCTCATATTTAAGATCTAAGAATCTTGATAAATTGGTATTTGAAAATCCCAAAAAATATATTGTTGAGCAAAATAAGGAAGAAATGGACACTATTCGCGAGTCTCTTATAGAAGAAAAATCTTATTCCGAAAAACTTCAGCTCGAATTAGAGGGATTAAACGCTCGCTATGAGGTCTTATCTAGAAAGTTAGTTTCCTCTGAACGAGAAATAGATCTTGGTCCTCATGGAAATAAAGTTTCAAATAATTTGATTATCAAGCTGGATAAGTTAATTGGGCTAGATTTAAGCGAAGTGGTACTTGCAATTTGTATACCCCAAGTTGAGCCGATATTAATAGATAAGCAAAGCACCTATGAAATCCCGATTTCTAATTTAAGGCAATTTTTTATCCAAGCTTTTGTAAAACCAATTGAGCTGCACCTTTATAAAAGACGAAGCAACAAGTTAGAAAATACTTTGATTACGTAAATATCGTTAATTTAGCCCAATATTTATTGAAAAATGGATCTCGGAATGTTTATCTACGGCTGATTATTTTGAAATAAAAGTCGTAGAGGATTGCTATTCCGTGGAATTAGCATTTAAGCTTGAGAATAATGCAGATTATCTAATAAGAACTCTATTGGCCGATTTAGCGTCCATCAAACCTCAAAGTGACAAGTTGTATCAAATAGAGGTGATTCCTGTCTATAATTGTGAAGAAATTAAGTTGATATTCGCAAATTCATTTGAAGTAACACTTGACAGATCGATCGACAGTGCTTCTCACAGCGTTACAATTCCAGGAAGTATTTTTACACTAATCAGTAGAGAAATTTTTGAAATTCATTGTAAAGCTGATTTACTGACTACAAATGTAACATTGTCAAATATCATTCATGAAGATTTGATTTTGAAGAGCTATAAAATACGATGTAGTCCTATAACCAAGATCTTGGTAGAGTCAAGGGAAAATATGGATTCTTCACAAAATCTCATTCAGTAAATTTTTTAGCCTCTATTATTTGATCCTTTTCGATGGTATAACAATCATTATCATCTTCTTCAAAAATTTTCAACAAATCGTTGCTCGAGTCAACTTTATAAAGAACGAAGTCCTCAAAAATACTTGTTGGCTTCTTTGGTAAATTGACAATCTTACGCAATTCTTCCTCAACTGGATATTGGCATTTCTTCACAGAAAATAAATATGTGCTGGAGAAGATAACAGATGCAAAAATCATTTGAAAAAGTGGGAGCTGTAAAGATTTTTAAATGGCTGTTGCCCAATCAACGAGTTTCTCCTTGAAAATCAAATGGGCAATGATGGTGGGTCTATACAAAAAAGGCGAGAAGTGGTCAAGGTAAAAGCTATAGAAAGATCCAAGAAAGACTCTGACAACTTAGAAGATTACTTAATCTGTGCAATATCAAGTCAAAATTTACATGCCCCTATAATGAGCTGCAAATTGGGTAAATTATACAACAAAAATGCATTGATCCAATACATGATTGATAGAAAAGAGGGAACAAAAGATATTCAAGACGTGGCGAAACACATTAAAAGTTTAAAGCAAGTGAAATTGCTTCACTTGGATGACCCTTCTAATTTTGTTTGCCCACTAACGAATAAGAAATTCGGAAGAGGCGTATTTGTTTATCTTAATTGCGGTTGTGTGTTCTCAAAGCAGGAATTCAAAATTTGTCCCACTTGCAATATACCTGTAACTAAAATTACAACGATCAATCCGCTAAATTTAGAAATTCAGCTTGAGTCAGCTAAGATTATTAAGAAAGCAATGAGACGCTCTGGAAAATGAATGAACAATTTACTCTGGAATAGACTCTAGATATACTAGCAATTCTTTCTTTCTATCTCGATGCCAGAGAATTGTCAACCCTCTGATTAGTTTCATAATGTCTATTTTCCTCGATATCTGGGCAAGTAGCCGAGCCGTTTGTTTAACTGTATATTGTCTGGTGCAGAACCTAATAACTGCTATTTGTCTTGTTGAGTCGTAATCACAAATCATTGAGTCCAAGTATCTGGCTACACTGGTTAAATGTTTAGGATTTTGCACCCACGAACCAAAACCTGATTTATATTTTTTATCCATTTTATATAGCGTGTACTGTATTTCTTCCTCGATCAGGTGGAGTTTTGTAAGCAAATCTGCAGCAGACATTGCCAAATTTTAAATAAAATGTTTGAGCTCGAGACGTTCCAACGACGATCTGATCACTCAATTCTTTTTCGCACTTTGACTTAAAAAATTATTGCAAAGAACATTAGGCTACATTTTTGAAAATAAATCTATAATATTCTAACTTTCCATTATTACGAATGGCTAGCCTTATTGGAAAATTTAAAATTTTGAAACCAATGTTGAGAAAAAGAAGCAGAGCCGCTCATACTTTTGATGACTCAAAATTCAAAAAGTTCGACGCTTTCTCAAAGCCTGCTGAAGAGGTCAAAAGAAGCACTCAGACCACAAGGTCAGTGTCCTGGATGGTTAGTAGTTTTCTAATTTTGGTTGTTTTTGCAGAAATATATCACTACTTGAATCCTATTCAAATACAAGACTTCACAGTCGACACAGATATTAGCACTCGAAATGATCTCAAGATAAATTTGGATATATTCCTAGCAATGCCTTGTGACGATCTATCAATTGACATTTTAGATGAAAGTGACACCCTTTACAGAGCCAATGGGGCATTCCACAAGAAGTCAGCAGAATCTTTAATCGATTATGATCAGAGGTCTGAAAAACAAGAATATAAGCCAGGACAGGCTATCAAGCAAGCTTATAAGCAGCAAAAAAGAAGTGTCCAAGGTGAAAAAGTTAGTGGTTGTCAAGTATACGGCACTATCGAACTACCCAAATTGCACGGAAATTTGCACGTAACTCCTTCTGGGCATCTACATTCAGGTAAGCATGCGAATCATGACACTATGAATCTTACACATAAAATAACTAATTTAAATTTTGGAGAAAATTATCCAGGACTTGTGAATCCACTTAATGATGTCAAAAAAGTTGCTACAGGACATTTTTGGAATTACAGATATTATATACACATTGTTCCGACCACATATATAAGTAATTTATTTTTAATTAAGATTCTTGGGGCACTCAGTTGAGAACGTTCCAATATTCAGTTTCTGAGTATGAACTTGAGATTTCGGATGAAAATCGTCGCGCACCTGGTATATTTTTCAAGTACAACATCGCTGAATTTCACAATACAATCCGAGATCATTCAAAAGGGTTTGGTGGATTTATGCTCCGTCTTTGCGCAATCATTGGTGGTGTGTTTTCATCCACAAAAATGGTGATGGCTGTGGCAAGTATGATAACAACGGTCAAGTCTTCACATTCAGGCTCTTCTGGAAAACTGGACTAATAAATTATCTTGTATTTGTAAAGGAGATTTTGACACAACCAATGGAAGACGCACCTGATAGTGATTTGAAGAAAAAAATCTTGCAACAATACGAAGATCAAAGCGAAGAGGAAATCGAAGAGGATGAGGTAGATGAGCAAGTTAAAAAAGTAAAATTTAATTTGCCGGATAAGGAGCACAATGTTAATAATATTGCTTCTGCAATTCATTCAGCTTCTAAAGGTCTGTCTGATCAAACAGAAATATCACAATTAGATAATTCAAAAATATTCACCGATACTCCTGAGGTGATTTCGAGGCAAGCAACCGTCAATATTGGTACTATTGGGCATGTGGCCCACGGTAAAAGTACTGTAGTGAAAGCAATATCTGGAGTGAAAACTGTTCGATTTAAAAATGAGATGGAGAGAAATATTACCATCAAACTAGGATACGCAAATGCCAAGATATATAGATGTCCTAATTGCCCTGAACCAGATTGTTATCAGAGCTATAGCTCTTCTACTGAAGATCAACCTCCATGTAAACATTGTGATGAACTTTTAAAGCTTGAAAAGCACATAAGTTTTGTTGACTGTCCGGGTCACGATATCTTAATGGCAACAATGTAAAAAATTTTAATTTAGGTTGAATGGAGCGGCAGTCATGGACGCAGCATTTCTTTTAATTGCCGCTAATGAAAAATGTCCCCAGCCTCAAACTTCAGAGCATTTGGCGGCTGTCGAAATAATGAAATTACAAAATATTATTATATTACAAAACAAAGTGGATCTTGTCAAAGAAGAAGATGTCAAATCACAATATAACGACATTAAGGAATTTGTCAAAGGTACTTGTGCAAATGGCTCACCAGTTATCCCAATTTCTGCTCAATTGAAATATAATGTAGATGCAGTTAATGAATGCATTCTGAAGTATGTTCCGATGCCTAAAAGAGATTTGGTGTCGCCTGCTAAAATGATTGTCATCCGAAGTTTCGACGTAAACAAACCTGGAACCGATGTAGAAAATGTTGTTGGTGGAATTGCTGGAGGAAGCATACTGTGCGGCATACTTAGAATTGGAGACGAGATTGAAGTCTTACCAGGACGTCAATGGAAAGATGAACAAGGAAATACACAATGTACGCCTATCAAATCCAAAATTGTCAGTCTTTTTGCTGAAAGCAATTCTTTGCAATTGGCAGTTCCTGGAGGTTTGATTGGAGTGGGTACAAAAATAGACCCTTCGCTGTGTAGAGCAGATAGGCTTATCGGAAATGTTCTGGGCCACGTTGGTCATCTTCCAAAAGTTTATTTAGAGATTGAAATACAATTCTTTCTGCTAAGGCGTTTATTAGGAGTACAAAATGTGGACGGAAACCAAACCAAAGTACAGAAACTAGTAAAAAAAGAACTTTTAATGGTAAATATTGGATCTACCAGCACTGGGGGCAAAGTAACAAGTATTAAAGACGATATGGCAAAAATGGCTTTGACTCAACCTGTTTGCGCAGAAATCGGTGAACGCATAGCTCTCAGCAGAAAAATAGACAAACATTGGAGATTAATTGGTTGGGCTACCATACTTAATGGTCAAATACTTGAACCGAAGCAATAAATATTTTGATCAAGGAGTTTTTTTTATAAAATGAATTACAAAACATATTCTCATATTTCTATCAAAAAAATTCACTCTTTAAAGTATGATATTATTGGCAAATGCTTTAGCGATAACTTGACGGAATTTAAATCATTAAGAATATTTGCTTTTGTAGTGAGTTGCGTCGAAAAGAAAAAATATTTCATGCTTGAATTAGAAGATGGCACAGGCATTCTATCTGGAATGTTGTGGATAGATAGGGTTGACACAATCCCACTTCAATTCAATAGCTACATGTTTACAGGAAATCTTGAATATTATGATAAAAGGCAGTTGCAAATTACAGACATCATTAAAATAAAAACTGACCAAGTTTGGGAACAAACATATAGACTACTACAGTAGTTTATTATTAAAGATTTCGCTTGTCTTTGACTGGCCAAATGTTAATGAGAATCGTATAGCAACTCCCTGGTTTTTTTGCTTAAAAATGGAAATAAATTTCTTTCACCAACCAAACTTGCCAAAAAATTGCAGCCACCCAACAAAAGCAATAACAGCTTGAATAGAAACGGAGTGTATTCAAGTTCCATAAATGTTGTAATTGATGGAATTATTCCCATTGCCAAAATAGTTGTGCATATGACTAAAATCAAAAATGTTATAATAAAATGCGTATTTCTGCTCAAAGGAGCTCTGTATGGTGGTCCGATTGAATACACATATGCCAAAATAATATACTGGAAAGAGCTAACTATGAATAAAACAGTGTTTTCATAGCACTTGAATCTTTCGCTTTCGACATCTGTATCAGGAGGAGTGTAGAATTTTTGGTGCTGCACCAGCACGAAGACAATAATTAAAAAGCAAAGTTGCACCAAAATCTGTCCGAATAAAGATGAGAGGACTTTGCCACTTAACAAATTTGCAGTCGGTTTTTTTGGATGTAAATGTTTATATGGCCCAGAGTGCGCCATCGTTATTGCAAGTGGTAATATGAGGATCAAGTCAACGTATAGAAATTGGTAGTCGCCCAGATTACTGCCAACATGATATAGCATTGTAACAGATAAAAATTGAATTAAGGAGTACATGGCCATATATTTAAAGCAACTAAAGCTAGTGACTAAGGCTGCCCGACCTTCTCTCATTAAGCTGATAACACAGTCTATTTCAAAATTTTTTGAAGTAAAAGGAGCCGCAATACTTGCCTCAGCCTCAGACAAACTTAATCCTACGTCGCTTGCTTTCAAGGCACCACAATCATTTGCTCCATCTCCAACAAAGCCAACCGTATTATCAAACTTTTGAAGCCTTTCTACTAAATCTTGCTTTTGATCAGGACTCATCCGTGCAAAAATTTTACATTTTGATAGAAACATTTCATGTAAATGCACTGGCTGATTTTCTAATATATGCTCAAAACAATCACCATCCATGGCAAAACAGTATTGAACGTCTTTTAGCAATTGCCTAGTTTTAAGTAAATGAAGTTGTTGAAGCTTCAAATTCCTCATAAACTGAGCAGAAAAATGAAATGTATTAGATCCAAGAATGTGAGATAAATCTTCGGTGGCTTCAATTTCTATTTCGTAGTCAGAATTGAGCTTTATAATAGGAACATCTAATGAACGCCATTGATACTCTCCATTTAATAAGAATGGAACAAATAATAAAAAGTTCGACCCAGACCCAAGACCTTCAATCTTTTCTTCCAAAATTCCCAAGGAATTTAATAAATTACTTGGAGATGGAGAGGGATTGACTGTTGGATAGCTTGTGTCACTTGATGAAGAAGACATGAAACTCTGTTGTCTTGTTTTCATCGATTGTCTCTTTAAATTTAAGCCAAAAGAGCCTGATGGGAGTATTTCATCGTTCATATTTACATAGCCCTCTTCTTGTGGAAAAAGGTTATCATACACAAGAACATCTTTGATCGCAACGCTTTCCCTTCTAATCTTGCTTACCACTTCAGGACTAGGTGGAAGTAAGCCACACTCTCTTCCCACGCTTATCGCTGTTAGTATATTGTCGCCAGTACACATGCCCATATGTATTCTTGCTGCATTCAAGGTTTCAATCGCCCTTGTAGTACCTTTTTTGAGTCTATTTTCGAAAATTAAAAATCCTGTGAAAACTAAATTTGTCTCGAGTTCCTGCCTCGTCAAATTAAAATCGCTACCCAAAACTTTTCGAATACCGCATGCTATTACTCTAAAACCATTATGGCTGCATTCGCTTAACAATTCGTTGAAGTCTGAAGGAACTATGTGAAAATTTAATACGACTATTGGAAATACTAATTTGCTTAATAACTTCTGGAGCTCCTTTTGTGCAAATATAAAAACTTTCGCCAATTTTTACAATGACGCTCATT
The DNA here is from genome assembly GCA_018985235.1 of Sanchytrium tribonematis. Classification (NCBI taxonomy): domain Eukaryota; kingdom Fungi; phylum Sanchytriomycota; class Sanchytriomycetes; order Sanchytriales; family Sanchytriaceae; genus Sanchytrium; species Sanchytrium tribonematis. Next base: position 20,129 of record JADGIG010000013.1, read on the forward strand.
CGTCTCAATGAAGCGTCAAAGTCGAAAACTTGATGTATTACTATTTCCTTACTATCTAACAATACGCAATCATTTTCCAATTTAGCGCCTGTAAAGTTATACATTTCGACTTCCAGAGGGTCTCCTAACAAATGAGATTGAACGGATTTCAACGAATGACAGGAGGCCATACACAATAGCAAAGGATTTATACGTTCCTCTTGTAAACTTTTCAAAGTGGAAAGCCAGCCGTCGAGATATATTGTAGTCAACTGGTGGTTTAGAAGCTCGCTCTTTTCCTCTGCGACAATTGTATCAAATCGCGTTTGAATTACTCCATTTTTCTCTTTTGTAATACTTTCTTGTGCGCCTAGAAGCTTAAGACCTTCAACCGTCAACGTACCAGTTTTATCAAACAATACAATATTTAGCTGTCCGGCGACATTGATTCGATTAGGCGAAATGCAAAAAATGTTTTTTTTTCTAAGACGCGCTAGAGCAAATGAGATACCGATGGACATTGTAGCTGGTAAAGCTGGAGGAACTGTGATAGTGACTAAGTCAAGGCCTCGTAAAAATATTACGAACCATGTTTCTCCTCGACGAATAAAACTAATTGTAGTATAAATGAAGCCCAAAAAAGCCACGCATGCCATAATGCCGATAAATTTAAAAGAATCCTCGTAAAATTTGAACTTGTGAGGTTTTGGATGCAACATGGATCGTACAAGAATGCCTTTGGTAGTCTGAAAGCCAGTTCTAATGGCCATAGCCAATGGTTCTGAATATTTCTCTCCCGTTTTCAATCCTTGTCCTTGAATAATCTTTGTGCCGGAGAATAAACAGTGCTTCAAATATTTAGTCTCTATTGTACCTTTGTCGATTTTAATACTCGTCAAGAAGTTACGAAGTGCGGCGACGTTGTTTGTTTTGCCCAAAATACCAACTTTAGATACAGGTATGCTTTCACCGGTTAGTGCTGACTCGTTGATAACGCAATCCCCATTAAGCAGGACCGAATCACATGGAGGTACCGCATTAGCATCGGGATGAAAAGTACTGTAAGGTAAAGGAATTTTATAAATATCGCCTTGCACTAGATCTTCGCTCTGTATAACTTTCCAAATGCCTTCTCTTAAAACGTTAACTTTACACGTAAATCGACTCAAATCTTCCAATCTCTTGTAATTTCTCCTCGTATCCATTAAATTTTGTACGCTACTTAGAAATGAAATTATAAAAATACAGCCAGCGTAAAAATAATAATTATCCAACAACCATACTCCAATTGAAAACAATTGAAAAATATAAAAAGGATGAAGTATTTCTCTGATTAGCAATTCCACGGTAGAAGGATTAGGAATATCAAGATTATTTTCGCCCAAAATGTAATGTCGATCTTTTGCTGTTCCTGAATCCAGTCCATTAAGTATGGACTTTTCCAAAGAAGACTTGTCTAGATGCCTTTTTAACGTTTCGGTGTCGTAAGACAAATTTGTCCAATTCCAATCTTTGTAAGTATTAAGTGGGACCAATTTGTAGTCTAAAATATCAAATACATAACGACAGGAGCGATAATTAAATGAAAGCAAAGAAATTAAATTAAAGCTGTTTTTCTCAATGCTTTTCAGAAAGAATGAATGAGTCGCAGACACAGGTAATGCGTTTCCGACAAATCCGTTGTAAGGAATATCAATCAAAGGGATAAGTTGTTTCTCATTCCAATTGCTTTGAACAAATACATATAGTTGATATTTAAATTTCAATTCATGCAATGATGAAATAAATAAATAATTTCTCGAATTTTCATATACTGATATGCTGTCCGAACCGCTGGAACTATTGCTACCATTCTTGATAGGTTTATTTAACAAAATGTTGGTGAAAAATGTGACATATATTTGAGGAAGCCAGTAGCTTAAGAGATAAAACAATCCAAATGTTGATATTCCTACAACATGATACATAAGTCGCAATCTACCAGAAGTCGCATGAATAGTGAATTTTACATTAAGTTCACCGTCCTCTAGAGTTTGAAGCTGAACAAATGGATCCAATCTATTCAAACTGGCATACGAATCAATCATTTAGTTTCCAATGTTTCAAACAACTCCAATTTTAGTATTTATTTTTGCAACGTATCTTTAGCATTGTACTGGAATGAGGTTGTAAAGTGACTGAATGGGAAACCGCTATTTCGAAATCAAACTCTTCCAGAGAGACCAAATCTTTAACAGTGATATCTAAGCAGCGCATCCAGGTCAAGAGCAAAAAGTTTGTCTTAATTTTTTTAAGAGAGTTTGTTCTATTGACTATTACAACAACGCTTCCGTCAACCAATTGGCCACCCCAGATATCATATTGAATACTTCCGATTAAATTGCGGACTCGGTGAAGCAAATGTGCAGATTTACCTAGCGGGTCCTGATTCACTTTGATAACTTCCTCGAGCTGTAACAGGTTAAGATCCTCGTCGGAAATTGTCGCTAGATCAGCCCCGATTATTAAAGGTGATTTTAATGCTGCCCACAAAATAAAATGGGTTTTATATTGATCATATGACATACCGCCATTTCCCACTTCTAGCATATCCATGTCGTTAAAAAATCCTGGTTTGCCAAATTTAGTTATAGAAACTTGTTTGTCTAGAATATTTAGAACGGAGCACTTGTACCCAAATACTTTGCAATTAGTTGTAGTGCAAGGGCATCTAATGTCAAATCCTTTAAATCTGTCTCCAATATCTGCTGTTGATCTAAATGTGTTTGCTATATTTTCTGCCCAGTTCCAGGGCTGTTGCTCACCCCAATTACACATTGAATATAAAATAGTACGGTTTTGATTTGCTAATGCTTGGCTCATTGCTGTATATCGTCTGACAGATGCTTCTTTGCTACTTAATCCTTTATTGAAACAATTGTCGTATTTCAAAAGGTCGACTCCAAATGCAGCAAAAAGTTCTGCGTCTTTTTCTTCGTTATCTAGACTTCCTTCTCGTTTTTGACATGTTGAGGTTCCGGCAGAGGAATAAATTCCAAATTTGAGACCTTTTGAGTGTATGTAGTCTCCCAAACTCTTCATACCATTAGGAAATCGTTTAGAATCTGTAATAAGATAACCATGGTCTCGACCTGAAGTCATCCAACAATCATCAATATTGACGTAAACATAACCGAGTTTGTCGAGCCCAAATTCTACAATCTTATCGGCTTGTGTTTTAATTATTGTTTCGTTGATATCACACCCAAACTTATTCCAACTGTTCCAACCCATAAATGGCGTTAAACCCACTCCATTTTCAAGTCCTAGCCCTAATCCTATGAATAGCATTACAAAATTGAGGTGCCCTTTTTGGTATAAATATGGGGGTGGCTAAAATCTTGGCGATTCAACACCGTAAATTTTTTAAAAATTCCTCAAAACACATGAATTTATATTACTCGAACCATTGGGTATTCTTAAACCTTTGAACGCACATTTTGAACTATTTTTCCCAGTGTAAGTATGAACGTCATCTTCGTTGAAATCTAGACTAACGAAAAACCATATTTTTAAATTTGATTGGCTAAATACTTATTTACATTGATTCTTAAAATACATTGCTCATTTTTAGGATTGATGGAGATTTCAAAACAATTTGAATTCACTAGACTTGTTTTAGAAGAAGCTATTTATAGTGAAAATATATTATCAATTCAGGATGCATTGGGAAAGCTTCGAGAGCTTGCTATACATGACTCAAATGCTCAATTTTTGATGGGGGAACTTCATGAGAAAGGAATTTTAGAAAGTGACACAAGAAAAGCCTTGAAATTTTACGAATTATCAGCCAAAAATGGTCACACGGAGGCTGCCTATAGAGCTGGGTTATTATATGAATTTGCGAAAATTGTGAAAGCTCCCAAACAAGCACTTGTGTTTTACAGAATGGCAGCTGCCGCGGGCCACGGTGGTGCTTGTTGGAAAGTAGGTTATGCAGAAATGAAAGGAATTCTAGGGGCCACCATCAACATGCGTAGCTCTTGTAAATGGATGCAATTAGCTTCCAGCTGCGCGACAGAGCAACATCCAGAAGGTGCTTATGAGTATGCAAACATGCTGGAAGTCGGTGTGGATAATATCATCTACCCCGATTGGGATGAGGCCCTAATTACTTACAAAAAAGCTGCCGATTTAAACCATCCGAAAGCATTGCTATTTTTAGCGGAACTATATGAGCATGGTAACGAGCAGCATCAAATTAAAAGAGACATTAAATTAGCCATAGAATATTACAAGAAAGCATGTAAGAAAGGCAACACACTTGCATGCTTTACACTTTCTAATTATTACCTGACCGGTGTTGAATCAGCGCTATCTGCCAATGAGTCTTTGGCATTTAATTACATGAAAATGGCTGCAAGACCATTTATTGTGAGCGAAAAATTATTGAACATGGAAGAAGATCCTACTCCAAATTTAAAGTTACTGCATAGTAACAACAAAAAAATACCAATGTCTGCTTATGCAATTGGCTACTTTTATGAAATGGGAGTTGGTTGTAAAGTTGATCGTGAAAAATTTATTGCCTGGTATAAAGTAAGTTATTTGTACGGTGACATGAGAGGTGCATCAAAATTAATACAATTTAATGAACCTCTTCCAAAAAAGAAGGAGCTTTGTAAGTTGATGTAATAAAAGCTGAAAATTTTAATTCGTACCAATTCTCCTTGTTATGAGTGTCTTGATTTTCGATTCCAAGGATAGGCCAATATTTGAGGCAACCAACGTTTCCTCCACTCTAGATTATTTCTACATTTACGGACTTTTAGATGTGTTAGACGACCTTATCATAAATAATCCACAAACGATTTATAAAAACTTCACAAATTATGCAAACACGTCTTTGCAATGCAGCGCTTTAGTTACATCGCTTTTCAGAGTAATTATTATAAGTAATTCAGATGTAGCAAAATGTTTTACAGATATACACGAAATTCTTATTAGAATGTCGATGAATGTTTTTTACACCACACAAATGAGCGAGGTTATTCATGACAGAATGATGTCTATCGTCAAAAAGCACAATATATAATAAAACCCTGTGAATTTATTTTCTTCTGGTGGTTTGTGCTTGGTAACCTTGTTTAATGGCTTGTACAGATCTTGAACTGCCACAAGCATTACATTGAATGAATAGCAATCTATTGTCTTTCTTCAATTGAGTATCACTCGATCTACAAGTAGGACACAAGACATATTCTTGTATGTATCGTTTAATAACATTCTCCATTTGCTTCCCAGTAAATTTGCCCTTCATTATCAGTCTCATATTTTGATCTAAAGCGCCATTCGTACCTAATTCAACGAAGACAAATTCCATTAAATGCTCTACGGCTCTGTTGCAGCTTTTTGCTATTTGCTCTATGTTGATGAAAGCACTTTTCTTAGACCCTTCTCGTTCCACATGAGGTGGCAAAATCTTAATTTTTCTTTTACCGAGTAGCTCGGGATTTTTCTCCTTAAGAAGGCTATAGAATCTTTCTAAAAGTTGCTCGTAATTAAGCGACAGCACCTGCTGCTCATCCTCGACTTTGACACGCTTCTTTTTCTTTTTCTTTTTTTCTTTGTCGTCACCAGACTTCTTCTTTTTGGACTTTTTCGATTTTTTTGTACTCGCAGTATCTATGCTCTTTTTAGAAACAGACTCGGTCTCGCTCGCTGATAAATTTGAAATACTTTGTTGGTCTTCCTCGTCTGGCATTTCTACAAGGAGAAATTTCAGAAAATGACAATTTGGATCGAGCCTCTGAGCGGTTCAATCGGTGCACTAAGTTCAACTTTAATTCTGCACCCGCTTGATACTCTCAAAGTAATGTTGCAGTCTAATAACCTGAACCTGAGATCGACTTTTTTAGAAATACAAAAAGGAAAAAATTGGTATTCTGGAGTCGCGGCTAATTTGTCTGGTAATATGATAGCTTGGTCATCTTATTTTTTTATTTACAGTGAGTTCAAGAAGTTTGTCGATCCTTTCTTTGCAGGAACAGCAGCAGGTGCTTGTACGTTGTTGCTCAGTAATCCGTTTTTTGTCGCCAAAACTCGTATGATCACAGAGCCCAAACATTACGTCTCACTGGTGAATTGTATTGTCACTATTTTTAAGCTAGAAGGTTTGGGTGGTTTGTACTCTGGCTTGGGTATTGGGATGATTGGAACTCTTCATGGCGGAATTCAATTTTACTCTTATGAGAAAATTAAAACTGCATTCAATTTAGATGATTCTAGATTTAATACATTAAATTATTTAATGGCTAGTGGCAGTAGCAAAATAATTGCATCTTTCGTGACATATCCATATCAAGTCATTCGTACCAAATTACAACAGCGAAATAATGAGAAAAACATAAGACAGATAGTGAATCACATTTACAAAAATAGCGGATTTGTTGGATTTTATCGTGGTTTAATCCCTGGTATAGCTAGAGTTCTCCCCGCCTCCATGATTACGTTGACTGCATATGAAGCATCGAAAAGGGGACTAAATAAGCTAGTTGAATCAGAGTGATGGCTCATCCCATGGACCTGCCAAGACTCTTTTGTATCTCTGCAAATATAAAAACAATATTGGACAAAATCCAGATATAAATGCAACTACCGCAATGACAAACCAAGTTACATTTTCATTTAAATATAGCCAAATTAACAGAGTAATACTTAACATGCCCGTGGTAAGCCATTTTTGAGTTGTCGGATTTGTAATTGTCCCTGTTTTGTATGGCAAATAACATAGTAGACAAACCGATATCATTAAAAGTGTAAACACCTGTTTTCCACTATTTAATCTGGAGGCTAAGAGCACCGATGCGCAATAGCCTGCGTTCATTGAAAAGCCGTCTTTCAATAGTTTTTGGTCACGAATTGTGTATGACTTTAGCATGAGATTTAAAAAATACAGCATACCAGCCATGTAATAGATAGAATCCGTGCTTACTGTCTTAGTTAGTGTCTTCAGGATGGGACTAATTCCTGCCAAGAAATTTAGCAAAAGAATGGAGGATAGTGCAGTTGAGGGAGAAATTGCAATGAAGATTAAAACACCAGCAACTATGGCAAAATCTACATTAAAGGTATTGCTTAAAAGTAATAAATATATCGCAATTGTTAAGAAAATAACACATATTTGCTGTATAACAACATTTGTTCTTCTGATCAAATCCAAAATCGCATATTTTGAATTTGTGGGATTCAATTGCAAAGAATCAAATGATTCCATCAGTTTTGAAAATTATCTCGAGAAGTTTATTTAGTAGAAGTAACCCAAGATTTTGCCTCCGACATGCTTACGTCTAGCTTCCTTGTGATCCATAATACCAGCTGATGTAGTTAAGATGATATATCCAAAGTTACGAGAAGGAAGTAAATTCTGTACCCATTTTTCTAATTCGTCTACAGCGATATTAAATCTAGGATTGATACATCCACATTTGTTTAGTCTTCCGTTCATTTGAATAACAATCTTTCCTGAACGATGATCATCAATTTCCTCAAATTCGTCAATGTATCCATGTTTTTGCATAACACTCAAAAATTTTACAATCACTTTTGAACTAGGTCTGATTATTACTTGTCTTTTGCCTCTTCTTCCGGCGTTGACCATTGTTTTAAGACAATCATTCAACACTGAATCTCTCATTCGAACTTCTGCTACTTAATCAAGATTTGTTCAGAATTACACGTGTTTTCAGCCAATCAAAATGTGTTTCAAGGGTGTTCTGCGTAAAAGTTTCCAACTCAAGTTGAAATACTTGTCTACCGGAAACACTTGATAACTTATAGTGTTGGAAAGTAAGAACTTTTTTTGGTTTCGAAAAAATATTTACTATTCGAAAAATTATTTACTAAATTATCGACTCCATTGTCTTCCATCTTTGGAAACTCGCCCTTGATCAGTTCGGTGTCTACTAATCGCATTTTCGCTTTTGTAATCCTTTCTTGATGCGCTTTTCAGAGACTGGTTTTGTAGATTGACAGACGGTGGGCTGTCAAATCCAAACGATTTGGCAACGGCAGCCAAATCTAGCTCATGAACGTCGAAAATGTCTTTGAGTGAATGAGATGCGTAAGCCTGGACGAACGATCGAAAGCCTTCTTTAGCAGATTTGTTTAAATAATAATTTTTGCTGATCAATTGTTCTAATTGGTCTTGAATATTGGCCAGCTTATTTGGAGGAAATTCGTACTCGTTCAAGCTTACCTTTGACTCTTTCAAGTATTTTAAAAATCCAACCTCAGAAGGAATTAACAGCATTAATGCACTACCAGACTTCCCTGCTCTAGCCGTTCGTCCCACTCTATGAATGTAATCTCGAGGGTCTGAAGGGACATCGTACTGTAGAATCCAATCAACTACAGGAATATCGAGCCCTCTGGCTGCGACATTTGTACAAAGCAACGCTCCAGAAGTTGCATTCATAAATTCAAAAAATGTTTTTGTTCGCTTAGCCTGCTTCTGGCTACCATGAAGATCAAGTACGGGGACATCAATATAATTTAAAAGTTCTGCATAAAATTTAACAGCCTTGCAGCTTGATAAGAAGACAATAATCTTTTTTGTCGCATTTTTCTTTAAAAAGGTGAATAAAAATAGAAACCTTCTATCTGCAGGACAGACAACGTAACCTTGTTCTAATGTGCTAACAGTGGCGTTCTGAGATTCGGTTTCAGCATTTATAAAAAGAGGCAATTTTAAGGAGACTCTTGCAAGATCTTCTACTTTTGTAGTTTGAGTTGCTGAAAACATCAAAGTTTGCCTTTCGGTTGGTAAAAGTCTAATGATTTGCTTCATTTCTTCTTCGAATCCAACTTCCAAAATTCGGTCAGCTTCATCTATTGCCAAACACTTCAAGTTTTTAATTATAAAACCTTTTGTGTTCTGAAGATGATCTAGTAATCGGCCGGGTGTCGCCACTATCAAATTAATACCCTTTAAAAGTTTCTCGGCCTCGTGCTTTCTATTCGATCCGCCCATTAAGATGCCATATGTTTGAGAGCAATTTTTCATTAATTCGGTCGCGACATTGTAAATTTGCAAGGCGAGTTCTCTAGTGGGAGTAATGATTAAGATTCCTGTTCCATTTCTGGGTTTAAATTTTAGCCTTAAAAGATACTCGATACTTGGAATTAAAAAGGCAAGAGTTTTTCCACTTCCTGTTTTAGCAGCAGCAAGAACATCTTTTCCAGCCAAAGCGGGATTAATCGCTCGCTGTTGGATGGGCGTCATCTTGGTAAAATTCAATTCTTTAAGCGCGTTTTTGATGTGCGGATTGATCTGTAAAGAATCAAAAGATATGAAATCAGTTGATTCCAGTTTGATAACCTCTTTTTGATCATCTGTTCTTTCGTCACCATTAAGTTTTCTTCTTTTAGATTCTGGCAACTCTGGCATCTCCCTGTTGTGTCCCTCGAAAATTTAAAATTCTACTAAAATCATAGTTTTATTTTGTGCCTTTAATGGTCTTTAATGGTCTAAAATTCGAAGATTGCCACTCACAACTTTATCTTCCAAGATGGATCCACTGGGGATATCGATTCTTTGACCCTGATTTGCAACAATGATAACTGTACCACCAAGAACCACATTGGAGCCAAAATATACATCGCCGACAACAGTCAAATGGTCAAGATCTAATATTTTCGGAGGATTTTTAAATCGGTTGAGATACTCATTGACTTTCTTAAAATGCTCCGACAATTTTATGATTGGAATTGTACCAAAAAGTCGTTTCGGCGACAAAGTTAGTTGACCATGATTTAGTTGATACAAATCGGAAGTAACAAGAAACAAATCACCAGTTGATTTTACAGGTAAAAATCTAGACCTGGGAACATTAACACCATGAGCTCCCTCAAAGTGTTTAATCGCAGCACCTACTGCAGTCTCTAATTGAATGACGGCTTCATCGTTATACGACTTTTGGTTGATGATGATTTCCATATCAAACTCGTTGTTTTGAACTAGACGATTAATAGCCTTTAAGTTCATCCACAAATTATTGGTGTTGAAAATTTTAAACTTTTTAATGCTCTTGAAATCGTCAACGTGTTTCCCTGGGACTTGTGCAATCTCCAGAAGCCGAACATGCCCGTCATAATCTATTAAAGTCCCTCCCTTGACATCTGCTTTAGTTTTGTCTGTAACTTCCATGCAAAATTCAGTCTTAGATTCGACAACATGTTTCAAGATTTCTATATTAAATAAAATTACTTTCGTCAACTGTCGCACCTAGATTGTCAATGTTGCTCACAAAAATATATTCCTTTCCATCGTCTAAAAGTTGTTGCAGAATGCCAGAATTTGCAAGAGATTGATACAAATCTCCATGTCCAGGAGGATAAAAGCACCCTTTATCGTCGTCATTTCTTTCAGGACAGATGCTTACAGAATCCTTGTAAAATCTTGGGTACCTAGACTGGTTAAATGTCAGAATCTTGACATTTTTGTCAGTATATCTTCTAATGACCTTTTTTGTCTCTTCGTCGGTGTTAAAACTATTCATTAAAATAAGAGGGACATTAATCTTGTATTCATCATTTAAATACTCAATCTGTCTCACCGTTAGGTCAAGAAATGTGCTACCATCTCTAACTTCAATGGCAGATTTTGGTCCAACACAACCCATAGAGGTTCCTAAACCACCATTCAATTTGACAACTGCCAGCTTATTCAAATAGGCTGTAATAGATTCTTGGGGTTCCGATAATTTACTATACGGTACAATTTGATCCTCTGCAGGCGAATTGATTTTCTCCCATTTTATAGTTTCACCTTTGGCTTTCTCCACTAAATATCTATTAAATAGCATGTAAAAATCATTCATCTCCTTTTTAATATGATCTTTCTTTTCTGCTGGTGCTGTCTCAACTAGCCGGTTCAATTCAAGGCGAATGTTTTTTGATGTTGTACGAGAACTCGTTTCTTCAAAACCTTGCATAGATTTGCTTCTGCTTCTATCTAAATGATGCATTCGATGAGTTTCTGTTGGACTTAGAACACTTCCCGACATTTCTGCGTTTCAAAAATTGCAAATTGCATCAAAAATAGACCATTGACCTAAAGAAAGTCACATGCCAATATTGTTTGTGCAAACATTTAAATTTTGATCGCTAAAGGAAACTGACAAGTTATTCCAATGTTCAGGAGTTAGATTTACTTCAAAATGTGCTATTTATTTATTTTAGAAGCTTGAGTGAATTTGTCACTGTAACCATCAATGTCCACTTCTATCTGCATATTTTTGACGCAATTCAGTCATTGCATCTTTCAATTCGTCTTTGGTGGTAGGTATGAATCCATCTGTCACTTTTTCGTCTCTTTTTTGTTTTAAAACTTCCACTTCTTTTTCAAATCTCTCGGAACTGGAAATATACATTATTCCAATTGGTATAAATACATATAATGCGAATTTGAATACTTCAAGATTTCCACTGCCCATTCGACTTTGAATTTGAAGGGGTCACTTCTACAACGATGGAGCATTTAAACAAATTTATTCAATTAAATTTTGTTGGTCCTGTTGACAAGATTGAGTCGATTAATGATAAAGAATTTTCCTTAAATATTGACACAAACAATGAATCTTTCATTCTGAATTTAAAACGAGCTGATTTGTTGTGTGATGCTTTAAATGAACTAAGAGAGAAAAATATGGATAGATTATTGTGTTTGTTTGTTTTGCAGCAATGTTTAGTTGAGCCATCTGAAAATGTTTATGAAGAAATCCTTAATACTTACGGATTCACATTAAACCGCCTCGATTCGGATGAGGAAAAGATAAAGCTATATATTTTGAGATTTTACATTGAACTGTATCATACGAAGACTCTGCAAATAACCAAAAAGCAGACTTTTGGATTTCTTGATAAAGCCATAGCCCTTAGCGGATTAAAAATAGACTGGGTTGGTGTCAAAGGAAGGCGAACAAAATTTCAGCAAGATTCTCATTTACAATTAGTCTTAAAAGTGACAAGATCCCACATGCTGCAAGTGGCTAATGAAGCTACACAAAGTCAGCTACCAGAAAATATACTTTTGAACAATGAAGTATTACTGGAAAACTTAAGCTTGGACGAAGAGCAAGAGCTTTTAAAACTTTCTCCGCTTGAGCAATCTTTATTGCTCGCAAAAGCCACCGCTATGTTTGAATTACAAGCAAAGGAGGATATAGTGAATGAAGAAATCATGCCAGTCCTTAGGTATGTTCTGACAGATGCAAAAAATTGGTCAGTTACTAGTTTTGCTCTATTATTGCGATCCCGAATAGAAATGTCAAAAGTCAAAACTATGGAAAGATCTTTACTTCAATATGAACAACTTGGCAGTCAATTCGAGTCGGGAAAGGAAGGCGACTCCTCGGTTGACGAACGGCTCCAATTTTTCAATATTTTGGGCATCCCTAATTTTTCGGCATTTCAAATGGAAATAGCTGACCATTACTTGAATTTTGGAGCTCTTAAATCTGCTTTAGTAATATTTCAACAATTTAAAGCTTACGAAAAAGTTATATTATGTTTAAAATCCATGGATTTGAATAAAGAAGCTGAACAATATATTGTTGAGAACATGAAGACAGAAAAACTCAGCAAAATGACATACGCTAAGCTTCTCTGCTATTTGGGGGATTGTCGAAATGACCATACTTTATATTTAAAAGCATGGGAACACTCCGAAAAAAAACTTTCACTATCACAGTTCCGTTTGGCAAATTTTTACTTTAAACAAGAAAAATTTCAAGCCTCTCTCGATTGTTATGTCACAGGGCTTTCCATCAATCCACTTAAGCCAAAATCGTGGTTTATTGCCGGGTGTTGTGCTTTAAAGCTAGAAAAATACGAAGAAGCTGCTTCCTGTTTTAAACGTGTCACATCGATGGACGAAAACTATGAAGCGTGGAACAATTTAGCCACTGCTTTGCTTCAACTCAACAAAGATGCTGAAGCACATTTTGCTCTTCAGCAAGCTGTGAAAGAGTCTACTTCCTGGAAAGTGTGGATGAATTATCTATATGTTTCTTTAATTTGTAATGATTTGCAAGAAGCTATAAGAGCTGGAATCAAGGTTTTGGACATGTGTGATATAGATTGGGGTACCAGCAAAGAACAGCCTGAGTTCAATTACTTCAATCATTTAATCACTAAAGTAATGGATGAAATAAAGCGAAAGGATGACGAATTTTTAGAGGAAAGAATCTTTGAATTAGGGAATCAAATGATTGAAAAATCTCCTTGCTATCTTGTTTGGACCAGCGTATCGCGTCTTTATGTTGGATCAAAAAACTTTGATACTGCTTTTAAGCTCATCGAGTGTGGTTATAGAGATTTGAAAGACAATTCGCAGATGTATTATGACGAGAAACGTTTTCTACAATTTTGTGAATTGGGCCTAGAACTCATAAGAATATCAAACTTGGATAAGGGTAATGAAGTATTGACTGCCAGATCTAAAGCAATATGCCGACAAATAATTTCTTATGCAAAATTAACTAATCCGACTTTGGACCATCTTAAAGAATTGGTTTAGATATAGTAAATTTACTGATTAAATTTTGAAAACTCAACTCTTCGGCTTCCATGAACTATCGCCCGTTTTACCAAGTTGACTCGAGCTTGATGATTGTGAGATAAAGTCGGCTTCTTTTTAAGAGTCAGTTTGTTTTCGAATCCACTAGGCACTCTCATGTTGTATGCTTTTTCTAGATAAGACTGCAAATCTGAAACTTCCAGATTGCTACCTTTCATTTTCGCAATCTGACAAGTTTGCTGCACGGTATTCTCGATAAATTCATCAGCCAAAGCCAGAAGCATTTGCCTAGCATCTGTGTCAATTTTAAGTTTGTCGTCTAATTGTGACACCAATTCATCTATTTTACGTTTTTGTGGAGGGGCCTGAACTCGATCAACTTGAATAGGTTGCGGTGGACGATATGGTTGCGGCCTCATTCCAGGCTGCTGGAATTGCATATTTGGAATATAGTTCTGAGGCATACCTCTGTAATTTTGGAAATTGTTCTGATTCCACATGTAATTGAAAGTTTGAGGGAGTCTCAAAATATAAAATATTGTCAGATTTTGCTCGAGGTGGAAGAATTGAGTTGTTATAATTAATGTTTATTTTTCAGTCCAAGTTATAGTAAATTCCTTCTGGGTCAAGATATAGTAAGTCATCGTTGGTTGATCTAGGAACCGAACTAACTTGATTTTGCCTTGCAAGGCTTTTGATGTAACCATTGATTTCTTCCGGTTTAATAAAACGGTTTTGGGAAAGCATTACAGCCGCAACTCCGGCCTAAATTATTTAGAAATACCACAAATGGTGAAGCCATACTAGTTCCACTTTTAAAGACGTTCTTGGTGGTTGTTCCTGGACCAAGAGAGGCAATTTGCTCTCCAGGTGCTAAAATGTCTAAGCACATTCCATAATTGCTAAATCTACTAAATGTTCGTGATTGCGATACACTTCCCACAGTGATTATCTTATCGGCACTAGCAGGCGTGTATTGACAGCTATCAGCTGCTGAGTTACCAGCAGCCGCAACAATTGTTAAGCCTTTTGTCACTAGATCATTGAGAACAGTATTAATAGCAACATTTTTTGCTCCAGACAGCGACATGTTGACAACAGCAGGATTGCATTTTCCTTTTGAAGTGAGGTAGACCCACTGCAAGGCATCCAAAACACAAGACCACCTACTATTTCCCGTACGGGACAATGCCTTGACAGCTATAATATTTGCCTTTTTAGCAACACCGTAGGTCTTGCTCGCAACTATGCCAGCCACATGAGTGCCATGCCCATTTAAATCGTCATTCGCCTTGTCTGCGGAATCGTATGAAAACATATTCAATCCGAAAGTCGCCCTTCCCTCCAATTCTGTATTTTGAATACTGACACCAGTATCTATGATATAAACATCAACGCCTGCACCAGCTTGCGGAGGATATTTAAATGTGTCACTATTGGAAATCTGCATCAATGGCCACCCTGCACTTGTTTGTTTTGCATAGTTAGCAATTGTTACCTCCTCGTCCTTGAAGTGATCGTATTGATTGAACATGTGTAAATTTTCATCAGACACAACTCCTATTCGCAAATCGTCGAATGAAACAACTTTTTCTAATCCGAAAGTAGAAATTTCTGATTTAGGAAGGATTACTAAATTATTGACTGGCCCAGTTAAACTACAGACGTAGGTTGAAGCATCTAATTTTAATTGCTGGCAAAGAAGTATTTGAAGAAGCAACATTCTGAAACTATTTGCGACGTCACTTCGATACCAATAAATTTATTCTAGACAATTTTATCTAGCTCGGCTTGATATAATATGGCACGCTTTGCTAATAAATTGCAATCAACATCTAATTTTTCTTCTTCTTGATTAAACAGAATCCAACCATTCTCGATTTTCCAACCCATAGATTTTACCAATTCAACAACATGATCCGTACTCTTACAGTAAAGCATGTGTTCAGCTGATTGTACGCTCAAATGAGGATACGTAACGGACGCCATTTTTAAAATTCTTTTTCTAAATAAATAGGAATTACTGTATGGTATCCAAAATCAATTTTAATAAAATTTTGTAATGTGGACTTGGTCCATTTGAAAGAGCGTGTAATTGAGAAAAGGAGCCCTGTTCAATCGAGAAGTGAACTTGCATACAATAGTCAATATAAATATTATCAATAACGTCTTTTGGTGGGATAGTCTCAATCATTGAGTAGTATTCAGAAGTTTGTTTGTTTGCTAGTAGAAATAACAAATACAAACCAATAAAGAAATACTTATTAGGTGTAGAATGATGCGAATAGAACGGGATTAAAATACTTAGAATAGTAGACAAGGTTGTCAAATTTGGATTTGGGTGTTCCAACACGCCTTCTACTAATTTTTCGTAAAGAACCGCAACGCTCAGATTTTTTGAGTCCGGAACTAACATTGAAGACTTTGCGCATTCTGTCATAATCTCACTGACAGTATTGTCATTCCAATTGGCAACTTTTTTAACAAGGATATCAACGGACATGGAGGAGTTTTAAAAAATATAAGAGAATTTTATGAAATGTTGAACTAATTTTAGTAATACAACTTGTTTGCCAGAGATAGAAAAATTGTGAAGTTTATGACATGCTGCGATTATTTATGAAAATTTGGAGCATTTGTGAAACAATAATGTTGAGTGCCATTGCTTTATATGATTTTACTGGAACGGGAGATCCAAATGAACTACATTTTCGTAAAGACGAAGTCCTAGAATTACAGACTACAGACGGCGATTGGTTACAAGCTAGGTCGAATGGAAAGACAGGAATGGTTCCTAGAAATTATATCCAGATACTTACTGATGTGAAGCCGATTTCTCAATCAAATGAATTTACCTCACAATCTTCCGGTATCGTCCCAAATGCAGTGAATCAACAAGATTTTGATAAAAACTTATTACAACAATTTAACGCTGCTCTCGCGAATTTGAATGAAAATCAGCCTATACCTCAAAATGTCATGAGTTCGTACAGTTTGGCAAAGGAACATTCAATTAAACTAAATGAGAGAGTGTCAAAGTTACAGCAGGAACAAAATAAGTTGTTGGAATTACATTCCAAAGTGGTTCATGCAAATCAGTTGTATGATCAATTGATGGAGTACCAAATGATTTCCAAAATGAATTTTCAATAAATTATGAAGGAATAAACGGAGAAGTGGAGCACACAAAGTTATGGTTCAATTGAGTCAATTTTCAAGTCTAAAAGACTCTGATCCTTATGTCAGACACGGCGCAATTGAGCAATTGCTACAAAACGAACTATCTTCAGAAGAAAAAATCCCAATAATTGAATTTTTAATTGGTAGAGTTGAGGACACATTATCGGTTGATTTAATTTTAAATTTTTTGGCTGAAAATGTTGAATTGATCGACCTCAACAATATGAATCGCTTGATGAAAGAATTGTCTGCTGTAATTAATGTGCAGTCAAATCCTTACAACACTAGAAAAAACATCTATATTATATTTCAACACAAATTTAAAAGCAAAAATCTTACAACTGAATTTATTGATTTTTATGTGCAATCTATTGATGGGGAGAAGGATCCAAGGAATTTAGTAATCATATTCCAAATAACTTCCAAACTATTGAAAAATATTGATACATCGAAAACACGAGAGCAACTTTATGAAATAACTAGCTGCTATTTTCCAATAACATTCACTAATGAATCAGACTTAGAATTAGAAACCAAGCTTAAATCGCTTTTAGAAAATATTTTATCCTCGCCTCATTTTGCTAGTTTAACAATTGAACTCGTGATGGAAAAGTTGGAATTGAACCCGAGCCCTTCCCTAAGTTTATTATATAAGACATTGGATAAGTCTCATTCAATCCCACATATGGATAAACTCCAAAGTATTTTATTTCAGGATATTTTTGTACGTAGTCGTGCAGACTCGATTCCTGCTATTACTAAGTTAGTTGATAATTTTCAACCTTTGCTTGAAATAGTTATAACGAAAGCAATGGAAAACATCATTCCGCCCGATTCGCGGAACGCAAGGCTGGCTTGCGAGCTTTTATCTAGATGTTGCAATTGTCCAGAAAATTGTACAAATATTATCACTAAAACTTCGGCTGTTTTTTGCTCAATATATGATTCCAACAGTGATGATACTTTTAAAAGTGCTGTGCTAGACAGAATTGAAGAGATTCTATACGGAATTCGAAAATGCACTAGTTTCCAAGTTACTCAGGTTGTTAATTTTAAGGATCGCTTTTTAGATGCAGTTTATGAAGCTTTAAATTCTGAATTTGGGCCTTTGAGATTATCGGCTTATTCTTGTCTTAATAGCATGTTGTTGATTAAAAATTATATAGTGAGCACAAACATTCATGTCTCTCTATTGACTCTTTGTGAGGGCATAAAAGATTCAGAGTCTTATGTTCAAGAGTACATTGTTAAGTGTCTTTCGAATCTGGCAAATATGTTTCCAGCTGAATTTGAACAATCTGGTGGTTGTTTAGAGTTTTTATTTAATTTTCTTGAGGATCAGGATAATTTTTCAGAAGATATTATTTTAGAATTATCCGATTCTGTTCTGGCTGACAATGTAATAATGCATATTTTAAATAGAGTAATATCATCAAAGCAGCTAGATGACACTATATTTTGTTGCGAATTATTATGCCATGTCTTTAAATCAAAATATCTTAAAAGTAAGACCCAGAACAACGTTTATTCAAAAATTACCTGCATCCTAATTGATTTGTTTTTAAATCAACCACAATTAGACGCATATCACGATTTGGTATTTGAACTTTTTATGTATTTATGCTGTAGTTGTTCCAACTCTTCACAAATGGAGTTGCTGCAACATTTTTTGCAGTCAACAAATTTTTCAGTCAATGGAGATCTGCCTTCTCCATCCTCTTTACATTTAGCAATATATGCTGGATTGCTTTGTGGGATGAAAAGCTATGACTCGCTGGAATCCAGTGAGGGTAGATTTATATTGCCTCATTTTAAAAGGTGTGTTTTAACAAGATCCGATTACGATGCAATAATTTTGTCCAATATTTTAAACAAGTCCAGTGTAGAAAGTGTTTCTGAATTTTTAAACACTCAAGAATTTCAACAATATTTCAAGCGGCTTATAAACGATTCTGTACAAGTCGAAACAAGCATAAAAACGATCTCTTGGATTTTCAAAGGTTTATGTTTACGGTGTCACCCTCAGTGTTCAAAATTATTGCAACACTTTATTTTAGGCATAAGCAATGATCAAGGTGAACTGATTGCGAAGCAGTTTGACTTCATTTTTTCGGATTCAGTTGGTGTTAGCACTCTTAATTATTGTAAAATCAGATCCTTTGCATCGCAGAAACTATTTAGCAGCATTTCCGACGATCTTTTAGATTACAAATCCAAATCGCATGAATATCAAAAATTTTATTTGATAGCTATTTACGGGTTTTTGAACAATATAAGTGAAAACATTGTCATAATGGAAATGGAGAAACTTTATCCTGTCCTAATTGACGGTCTAGAAGTAGCCGACCTTCAAATTAAAGCACTCCGAATTTTGGAAAAGTCAGCAGCGAACGCTCTTGACTCTGAGATTCTCGATTTAATTATTGAAAAATTGCTAAGTTTGGTTGTCAGTGTAGATTTGCAAGTAAAACTTTCGTCGCTGTACACATTAAAAACATTGGGAGATAAGCATAATCCGCTTCGGTTTAAAAAGCAAATAGTCGAAGCCTTAAAGCCTTTACTAGATGACAGAAAGAGAATTGTGAGGGATCTCGCCATCAAAGTACGATACGCTTATATTTTAATGCACTAATAAAATTAATCGAAAAAGCTCCAAATTCGTTAAGCCTCTCTCAACAACTTAGATTTGCCGTGAAAGATATGTGAATTATGCAATATAAAATCCAATTCCCAATGATCATTTTTTCATCATGTTAGAAAGTTCCAATTGGTGATATTCTAGCTGATTCAAAGCATGCTCGACTTCTTCCAATTCAACCGAAGCGAGCTCTCGCTTAGTATCATACCATTGCTGTTTTAATTCGGAGGTAGACTGTGAATTGGGGGTGAATTCAAATGGGCTGGCTGTATAAACCGACTTGGGAAGTCTAGAGCTCGGATTTATGGTATCAAATTTATCTTCCTCTGGTGTTTTTGCGATTTCCTTCAAAATAATTTGATTACTTTTCAGTGTCTTACCTAATTGATCAATTATGCTCTGCTGTTGATCAATTATCGAGATAAATTTTGAGGGCTCTTCATCGACCTTTGAATTGTTTGCATCTTTCTCTTGTATTTTCAATCTTAAGCTTCGAACTAGAGATTCTGAATTTTGAAGTTGTTCAATCAGATTCCTGTTTTTTTGTCTTTCTGCACTAAGTAAATCAACCGAGCTATGAACTTCAAGCCGGTCGACCTTGCTGGAATTTCTACAGGCTCCTAATTTTTCTTCTAATTCAATTATTCTATCATTTTTAGACTTATATTTTGTCAATAATAATTCATATTCATGGTGAAGTTTGGTGTATTCATCTGCCACTTTTTCATATTCTTCCCCCATGTCATTAAAGTCGTCGACACATAAATTGTAGGCAACTGTCATTTTATCAAGAGCTTGTTGACATTTTCTAAGCTTTGAATAGGTAGAGTCTAGTTGAATTTGAGTATCCAAAATTTGTTGGTTTAATTTAAGTGTGGTATCATTTGCGTGAAAATTTATTTGATGTTTAAATTCCTGCTTTTTAAAATTTTTCAATTCCTCAATTTCTAACTCCTTTAAATCTAATTGCTCTTGATATTGATCTAATTTTGCACATAGGGATTCTACTGTGAAAGGCAATGAGTCAGTTTGTATAGATTCGTTCAAAATGTTCGGAATTGTTTGAGCAATGGCATTTTTTAATGGCACCTTTGTAGATTTTTTTAATTGTGTTGGGCTTACTTTTGTTAAAAAAGCTTTTTTCTTATTTGTTAAGGGATGAGAGAGATTTTTCTGATCTAGAGCATCCTTGACCTGATTAAATTCATGAGTGAACTCTTGAAATAGTTTCTCCATTAGCTGAAACTTGGAGACATTTCAAGGTAATTATTTTCAATACAAGATCTGAGAAGTTCAGTTTCTCGAGATAGTGTAGAGCAATAAGGAATATATTCTCTTATAGATTCCAGTGATCCTGAAAATTCAATTTGTACTGATTCGGACTTCGCTTGCAGAATTTTTTTCTCTAAAAAGGTTTGTGTGGTCACAATTATAATAGTTTTGAAATCAAATAAAGACACCAAATTGGCATACTTAGGCTTTGTGATTATCCATATAACAAACTTACAGTTGAATGTTAATAAAATTTCATCATTTAGAACAAAATAAGTCTTATGAGGGTCACAAAGTGGATTATAGATTGAAAAACGTATTAAGATGCAATCTTTAAGCTCAAGCTCTTCATTCGACACAATAATGCTGCCGTCGTAAGTAGGATATGCATTCAGTACGGAGTTGTAAAGATAACACAACCCTTGCAAATGGCTTTCTGTATGAAAAATACCAGGCGATAACTTTGTCAATTGAACTTCTTTTTTTCTAATATTGACAACACAGTCAAGTGCGGATGCAGTGATCGCAAATACCAATGCCACAGAGATTATTCCAACCTCACTGAAATGTTGAGTAAGGCATCCTCCAATGTAAACACCTAGTAATGAAAGGAGAAACAAAATTGAATTGACAATTGGTAACTTATTCCGGAAAATGATCTTTGCTAAATAAAAAGTTGCAGCTAAAACAAAACAGACTACTTCTGGTAATTGCGGATGGTCGGATAAAATCAAAAACAAAAAACCTGATATACCATACGAATAATCTAAAAATAACATTGTGCTTCTGTATCTATACTCTAAGGGGTTTTTCTTCATTTTTGTCAATATTGCCAGCCAAAAATAATAGAGCCCTGAAATTACCATTGATGAAATACAATAATAAGACAATCCAGATCGTAGTCCAAGAAAACCACAGTATAAAAATAAAACTACAAAGTTAAAAAATACTACAATGCCGTTAATTTTTAGTCTGCGCTTGGATTTTTCTAATTGGAATGTACTCAAAAATCTGGAAAAATCGATGTTTCCAATAAGATTTCCGAATTCTTGCAAAAATGACTCTGATTTGCGACATTCTGAAGATGATAGTGAATTAAGGTCTTGAATCGCAGTGTCACTCATTCTCCGAGCGTTTTTCCTACTTGAAATATATAGCAAAATTCAGCCAATCAAAAGATTGAAGCCGCTTTTAATTTGCTTGTATTTCTCAGTATGACGATGGTTACTACCTAACTTAATTTATTTTTAAAATAATTGTTTTAACTTCAAATGGATGCAATTTTAATTGCAAATCGGTGACTTCCAATAGATCTTCCAAAACATTGGAGAGGTACGCCTTTTCAATTTTGATATTAGGAACAATCTTGACTGTCCCATGTCCCCCGCAGCTCTCGAATAGTCTCAAAATGATGTGTTTCTGGTTTCTTTCTCCTATTTTGATTGTATCTAAAATGACATTTTGAGATGGATTTTCAAGGCTAATAATAGGATTGATGTTACTTTTCCAACTTCCCGGTAAAACAGTACAGGGATGATTAAATTCGTACGCCTTTTTGATCACCTGAGCGTTGGAAGAATCTTGCAAATGAGGATAAAAGGCGTATTTGAAATCGTGAATGCACATGTCACAATTTGCATCTGGCCCTTTAGGAGATCGTAACAAACTGATTGCTAGGTCTTTAAATAGACAAGAATAGCCGTACTTGCAATCGGAAAACAAGCTCACTCCATAATCAAATTCCGAGATGTCTACAAATTTGTGCCCTAAGCATTCAAATTTTGCAACATCCCAAGACGTATTTCTGTGTGTCGGACGTTGGACATAGCCATGTTGAATGTCATAAGTCGCATTGTCAGCGTTTATCTCGACTGGAAAATGAACTTTTAACAATTTGTGGCTCTCATTCCAATCCACTTGAGTCTGGAAATCAATCAATTTTGTATCTTCTTGGATAGTAATCAATTGTGTAAGCGCACTCTTATCGCTGAGCTTAACTACCAATTCAAAGGAAGTGTGCGTATCTTTTTGCGATTTCAACGAGAATTTATAATTTTCAGATTTAGGCTTCCACCACTTTTCGAGGGCCGTAACTTCTACATCCCAGGCATCTAAATTAAAATATATTACCCCAGAAAATCGGAATATCTTCGTATATTCTAAACTCATTTCCAACTTTACCTGACTCGATAACTTCGCGATTTGCTTCCTTATCGAAAAATGAAACAATTTCACCTTGTGAATTAAATTTTAGAGAATATAAGCTAGTTTCTACGGATGTAATATTGGCACATTGTACTTTAATTTTATCATTGGCTGATTTGTATTGACCCACCACCAAGGCGCTATTAGCGGAAATACTTTCGACAACTACTCGTTCTTTTTTATCTGGTAGCTCGATAAGTTGATCCACGGTCCAGCAGTGTGGATTGTAAATGCTATGGTGCTGATCTTTTATCAATAATACATCCTCAAGGTCGCTGATCAAGTTATCTAACTCCAAATCTGTCTCTTCGTATATCTTTCTGCTATCTTTGTAAACCAATTCTATACTACTTCCTGGTAATACATCATGAAATTGATTAAGTAAAACATTTTTCCATAATTCCCTTAATTTTTCAGATGGATATACTTTGAAATTATTAACGTGAGCAATCGTAGCTAGCTGTTCAACCATTTGAAGCTTAAATTCTAGCTTTCTATTCCATTTCTTGTTTCTTGCCTGAGATGTAAAGGTTCCTCTATGAAGTTCAAAATAAAGTTCGCCTTTATAGACGCTCAAGTCATTTTTCACAGAATTTAAATGGTCATAAACCACAATGGGATCTTTGTACGTGACGCTTGGAATGCTGGGGCATTTTCTGGCTCTAGCAAGATTTTCCAAATGTTGCCTTGTTGGCCCACCACCACCATCACCGTCCCCGAATAATAATACGGATTTGTTCGTATATCTCAAATCTTTGTTATCTTTGATACTGGCAAGAACGTGATTAATTTGCCCGTCAGAGTTATACGTGGAGGAGGGACAGAAATGTGCAATAACCTCAGAGCTGTCAATTCCTCTCCATCTAAATGAATGGTGTGGAAAAGAATTGATGTTATTCCAAGAAAGTTTTTGAGTAAAAAAATAAGACATTCCTGCTGATTTTAGGATCTGTGGCAATGCCCCACTGTAACCAAAAGTATCCGGTAGCCAAAATATTTTGGAACGAAATCCAAATTCGCTTTCAAAAAAAAGTTGACCGTACAGCATTTGCCTGCAAAAAGCCTCACCACTTGGCATGTTCCCATCCATTTCGACACATGACCCACCAATTGGAATAAACTGACCTTTCTTCACAAATTCTAAAATTTCATCCCAAACCTCTGGATATTCCTTTTTGACCCATTCCATTTGAATAGTTTGAGAGCAAACAAATTTAAACTCGGGATCTTCTTTCATAAAATTGACTTGAGTTTTCCAAGATCTCATGCACTTCTGAACCGTTTGTTGATAACCCCACAGCCATGCTGTGTCAATATGGCAGTGACCGACAGCCACCACTTCATGTTGATATTCTAAATTATCTTGTCCCTTTAAGAATTTTTTCATCAAACTCTGAGCAGTTGCCCAAGTGGATTTATCTTCGGCATTGAAAATAGTAACAATCTCGTGAGCAGTATTTAGAGCTCGATTTTTAATTTCGCCTTCAGTTAAATCGTTGTAACACATTTTTAAAAAACGCAAATCATTTTGAAGTTCATTAATAGTATTATTTACCTGTTTAATATCCAAGGCAGAAATGTAATACGTTCTGTTGTCATCTGATGGAGAAATATCCCCAGCAATCCCGTTTCCAAACATTCTATTGCAGGCAAATTCAATGTAAAACAATAAGTAATTACTTCCTGTTGATTGAATTAAATCATTCAATTTAAAATACTGTCGATTTTCCGAAACACATTGTAACGGAGCACCATTTTCACTGTAAATCATACCTTCACATCCACCGTCGACATGAAGATATATTGATGTTTCTTTTGTTATCCAATCTTTTGGTACACTTACTTTGACCTTTCCCCAACTAGTTGCCCAAGACTTTCCCAAAAATCCCCCATTGCCAGTCGGTTTAAAGTCAAGTTTGACGGCCTCTTGAAATTTGATCACCTTGTGTGGCTCAAGTACAGATACGGCAATTTCAACATCAGTAGTATTTTCAATTAACAAAGATGGCAGGGTAAAGCCGGAGTATAAAGAATTATTAGAGACAAAATTCTCGATTCTAGACTTCAAGATATGCGTCGGATATTTGCTTCTGCCATTTGAAGTCGAGTCAATTGGTGACATTGTTTCAAATAAATTTTCTACTTTAATAAATTTATCGCAAATCAAATAATTCAGAAAAAAATGTATACAATAGCTCGTAAAACATGTTCTTCTTTGACAGTATCAATACAATTACATATGTAGTAAGAAGGTCTAAAACTTGGAGATGTCAAACTTGGTTGAGAGAGAAATTTGGAATAGACTAGTAGTAAATGCCAATGCTACATTTAACAGAGAATTTCCAATAACAGAAGAGTTAGTAATGGAGATTATTGGTTCAGAATCTAATCCTGAAATAGCAAAAAAATTGGTCTTGGACAATCTTGAGAAGAAAATCAACGACAAAATCGAGGAGCTTTATTTCAAATCTTTGGACATTTTAAATTCAAATATACCTTAATAAAAGTATGGCTAATAATAAGCACACGATTTTTTGCTAACTCGGGGACGTAATTATTTAATCAAATGAGTTCCAATACAAAGACAAATTTACAGTCAGTGATGTATATTATTTTGCGCAATGACTTAAAATGGAAGACAGGCCCGCTAATTACCCAGGCTTGCCACGCAGTGTCACTTTTAATCCATAAATATGGACAGAATGATTGCTTCAAGAACTATTTGA
Organism: Sanchytrium tribonematis; assembly: GCA_018985235.1. Taxonomy (NCBI): domain Eukaryota; kingdom Fungi; phylum Sanchytriomycota; class Sanchytriomycetes; order Sanchytriales; family Sanchytriaceae; genus Sanchytrium; species Sanchytrium tribonematis. Next base: position 45,687 of record JADGIG010000013.1, read on the forward strand.
ACACAGAATATGACATGCGTAAAGTGACATTAGGTGCCAGTATTGAGGAATTCGATAAAATATCTCAGGTTTTGAAGGAAAAAGAGATTGATTTTGTGGAATGGCAAGAAAGACCTGAAAATATCAAAACTGCTATTGCTATAGTTCCTTTGGAGGAACCAAGTCGACCACCCATTTTGCGCTCATTGAAACTATATAAATAATTTAGTAATGTTTACTTAATTCTTGTTCAGATGAGGGTCAGACAGGAAGGGATGACTTCAATTACAATCCAAAAAGCAAAAACCAGAAAAGGAAAGAAAGCTCTACAGGATAGAGAGTCGAAGCTCATTGAGAACACAAAACAGGTTGTATTTATGAAATCTTCTAGAACGTCTCAAATTATTGTTGACTGTATGTCGGAACTTTATAAAATGAAACTTCCAAATGCCATTAAATTCGTAAAAAGAAATGATATCTATCCTTTCGAGGATGGAGCATCTGTTGAATTTATATCGCAAAAGAGCGATGCCAGTTTGGTGGTTTTAGCGTCGCATTCGAAAAAGAGACCAAATCAATTATGCTTTGTGCGACTTTATAATTACCAGATACTAGATATGTATGAACTGGGTGTCATAAATTACGTCAAAAGTACTGAAGTGGTTGAAAACACCAATTCTATGCCAGATCTAGGAACGCGTCCGTTTTTGGCATTTAATGGAAATTGGGAAGATAATCTTGAAGTCAAAAGCTTGAAAAATTATTTCGTCGATTTCTTCAGAGGCGACTCGTCTGTTGATAAAGTAGCTTTGGATGGAAGCAAGTGGGTCATAAGTTTTACACTTGATTCAGCCAGTGAAAGAGATTCGAAATCCAAAGACAATTCCATAACTGGAGGAAAAATATTAATGCGGTGTTATGGTGTTGTACTAAAAAAGACTGACTTAGCGCTTCCTAGAGTCGAACTTCAAGAGATTGGACCAAGAATTGACTATGAATTAAGAAGAATTCAATATCCTCAGAATGAAACTTGGAAACAGTCTATAAAGGTGCCAAAGGAGGCTAAGAAAATTAAGAACGTATCGAAGAATGAGATGGGAGATCTCGTTGCTCGTGTTTATGTGGATCAGCAAGATTTGTCTGAATTACAGCCAAAGAAATTAAAAGGTTTAAAATAAAATTAATTATTTAATTTTTTAATAATTGCAGAAGACATTTCAAATCCAATTTTCAATTTCTCTCCAAAAAATTGCTTGATTTCCAAGAACTGTTGGTCATAAGCCTCAAAAGACTTTGTTTGTATTAGCTGGACCCAGGACTGAGCACTTGAACAAAATTCAAGATCGTCTGACCGTATAGTTTTATCGTACAATGCAGTTCTTATGCAAGATTCTAACAATGATTCATTGCAAAAAATGTATTCAACAATTCCCAGCCAAAGAACAAAAGGCGGCGTTTGGCAGATTAAATGATCGTACGGGCTTACTTTGAGGTTGTACCAACTATCAACAATAGATAAAAGGGAGAGATGAGAATTAGGCTTTAAATCTTTTTGGATCCCTGAATCAGATTGCAGTAATTCTTCGCTCAAAAGTATGTGATTTTTCTCTCTGTTTTTAAACACAAATTCTCTAGCCTGATAAACTCTAGATCTCAGTTCTACCTCATTTTCTTCAATCATCAGCCGAAATAAACTTTTGACGCTTTCAGAATATTGTGCACACTGCTCGTGCGCTTTGGAATTTAAAATGGCCAATCCTGAATACACATGGGATGCGCTACTAAATATTCGACACATGAACGCAATTTTTACATTTTCAATCCCACCAACATACAAATTTGTCTCCCAAGGATACACTTTCCGGCTCTTCCATGCAAGCCCCATGGACATAAAAGCCACATGTGTGACTGCTTGTGTATCAGCTGTAATATTGTCGTGTTCTATTCCAGTATTTAACTCCACAATTTTTGACGAGAGCGACTCTAATAGTAAAAGAATTAATTTTCTACTTTTTGCAGAACATCGATAAGGTATAAAAACAAGTGGCATCCCTTTTGGATCCACAGATGGGCCATGCATAGAATGAAAAGTAATAATGTCGACATCTGATGGAACATATTTTTCAAAATACTCAATTTCCACTTGCTTCACACTTGTTGTACCACCAACAATTGCATTCATTTTAATTGAAGGGCCAACATTTTCGACTAATTTTTCAAGTGATTTTGTATCTACGCTGAATAAAAGATAGTCTGCTTCTCTTGCGACAGCTATTGCAGAATCAAAAACCTCCAAATTCGAAAAAGAGCTTTTAATTTCCATCAAATTTTTGGGAAGATCAGTTGCAATAAATCTCACATTTTTAAAATACTTGTAATACAATTTTGCCATAGCTCCAAACCCTATAAATCCAACTGTGAATACCATTGATTTTAAGGAGAATTTTACGCTAATAAATTTGAAATTTATTCAAAATGCCTGGGAAATTTCGCTCGATTAACTGCAAGAAAACTCTGCGCTTTGATCCATACAGACAAATTGACAAATGTCTAAATATAACTTTTCTGTCATGGTATATTTTCTTGCCGCAATTGTCACAATAAAATCTTACTTGGTCCAAATAGAATATACCATACTTCAAACACACACGCACCCATTCCTCATTCGCAGCTTTATAAACTGGTTTGTCTAAAGATATTCTAGCTAAATCACTAATGCATTCGGGATCTCGATTTACAACTCTATACATGCGAGGGATAGGCTTGGCCCCGATCAAATTATCTTGGAATGTGTAAAGGCTCGTATCAATAATGGATCTTGATTTGTTGGGTGAGAAATATTTTAAATATTGAGACCCGCTTTGTCCATTGGACTCAAGCAACTCAATTAGTTCCTCAGAGTACCTTGACATAGCAGGACAAGTTAATAAGTGCCGAATGACCGGACTTTTGGTGCAGCCTCGACTTGTTTTGTTACACATTCCACATTCAAATTCGTTTGACAAATTAAAAATTCCGAATTTCATTACAATAGATTTCCAAGAGAATGCTTTGGTGTCCCTGAGATCATTATAAGCGTGGATAACTTCTTGACTACCAAAGTTCTCTAAAATACAATTCACTTGTTCCACCCTTGCAAGTTTGCCAAGACACCTTTTGAAATGTAATATTATGCTATTTTTAGTATAAATTTCCCTTTTTTTACATAGTGTGCAGTCAAAAAAACAACCTATCTGAACCACCACATCACAAATCGCATTCTCCCATCCAAGATGATGCCCACAATTTTCACATAATATCTGATTCGTGCCATCAAATGTGGTCATTAACCCACAACAACCACAAGCAATTTTACCAGTTACATATATTGCAGAATCAGATCTATCCGATTTTTCAAGTCCCATCAATTGTATGTTTCAAATATACAATAATATAATATTAAATATCAAAAACTTACACTTTGAGTAGCTTTTATCAGATGCCTCAAAAACACGCCTTGATTCACAGCCTTAGAGCATAAAACTAGGTCTTAAAAGTAATATTTATCATCAATCAAAAATTATTTTATTTATTTTGAGATAATTTAGCCAATTCTCTTCCCCTCTGCACTATATCTTGTATCGTCAAACAAGATATGCTATCGAGATCAGATTTATCCAAATCAGGAAAAAAATTTAAAAGGCTGGTTTTACGAATATGTTCAAATTTTTTCATGCTCCCCTTATTATATAACTCCAACATCTCTTTTTTAGCTAATTCTTTTAATTTCATCTCAATATCTCCTAGATTATATACTTTGTGCTCTTCATTAAATTTCTTGATTCTTTTCAAATCCTCCAAGGAAATAAATTCTTTTAAATCCATTTTGAAACCAAATGGATAATTTAAAAACGTCTTTATTTTCATTTCATGGATGTCATTCAGGAAGCTTTTGCATGCATGCAAAAGACACGCTAGAAGAAATTGTAGCGGAGGCATACAGGAAAGGCGGTACGCATCTCGGCTTAACAGAACATTGTCCAAGATTAAGAGACAAGGATTTGTATCCCGAGGAAATTGGAAAGTTGTATCTGCTAGACCAAAATTTTGCCAATTATCACAATAGTGCAGTTCGGCTCAGAGAATTGTACAAAGATAGAATGGAAATCTTGATAGGATTTGAATGTGAGTATATTAGTGATTGCGATGGATACTTGGATTTTGTATTAAATTTGAAAAAGAAATATAACTTTGACTATTTTGTTGGTTCTATCCATCATGTCAAAGGAATCCCTATAGATATTAATATAGAAAATTATCAAAAAGCAATTGAAGAATGCGGCTCGGAAGAACAAGTTAATCTAGCATATTACGACGAACAATTAGAAATGTTGCAAAAACTCAAGCCTGTGACTGTAGGACATTTTGACGTGATACGTCTATTCAAGTCAGACAAAAATGAATTTCGACCAGCTGTTTGGGAGAAAATTTTAAGAAATATTGAATTTATTGCACATTATGGTGGAATCGTTGAAATTAACACAAAAGCCTATAAAAAAGGGTTGGAATACCCATACCCACATCCAAAAATTGTAGCGGAAATGTTAAAGCTAAATATTAAATTTACTCTAGCTGATGATTCTCATTCTGTGTCAGAAGTTTTCCAATTTTATGACAGAGTATTTAAATTTTGCGTTGAAAATTCTATCCTACACTTGTATTATTTAGACGCCAAACTTGTAGTAAAATCTTGTACCGTAAATGATTTGATGAAAATAAAGCTTTGAACAATATTTCGTTTTAAAGGCTTTTTTTATTTTTTTAAGCAATGGAGAAAAATTTACTACTTCGTCAATCGCATCTATTTTGCCTAAGTGAGAATAAAGACACAGCTGTCGATTTATTGTTTAAGAATGCTGAAGGCGAAGATGTTGGTAAGTTCAGAGATAAACTAAAAATGTGTCTTAATCAATGCTTAAATTGTACAAATTTGTTTTATGATGTCATTGATCAAGTCAGTCAAACTCCAGGCACCGCTACACTACTTGAGGCACTATACCAGATCGAAAGAACCAGAAATCTGGCTATCATTAGAAAATGCGAAAAACTCCAGCTTGCAACTTGCTTTTTGTCGATTTTGAGAAATCCATATTGGATGTCGGAAAAGTTTATCGAGCTTTTCGTAGATTGCGATCCACTTTCAAAAGAGTACATGTCTATTCCGATCGATGAGAGATGTATCAAAGGTGTTGCTGTTCTTTCATTAATGGAAAATGAGTATTGCCATAAAGTAGCTTATCATTTTGGTCCCCAGATCCCAAGAATCAATCGAGTCGATTTGCACTCTTATGCTTTTGCTGAAACCTCATATATTTGTCTGAAACTGGCTAATAGAGATGCTCCTACGCTTCAGACCAAACTAAAGCTCTTATCTACTAAAGAATCCTTAATTTCTTCGCTAAAATATATATCGAGATTTCTTGACAAAAGCAGTCTCTTGTACCTGATGGAAGAGTACGACGTTAAAAATGTTTTAAATGCGTTGACTCCTTCCAGAGAAGTGGTAAAGATTTTAGAATATTTTGCTCAAGAAAATTTAATTGAGCTTGATTCAAACTCCATCTTGAACTCAATTTTGAATGCAGCAGTTTCACCAAAGGACCAACAATCCAATTTCGATGACTTTATATCAGAAATTGACTATAATAGAAACGCGGATTTCCAAGTAGAAAAAATTAATAGATTTTTGAAAAATGAAAGCATTGAAAAAGGTTTTAAGAAAAAATTGTCAAGCATCGTGTACAAAAAAGTGCTGTATTCTTTGACTACAGACTCAGCTCATTCTGATTTTTATCTCAAAGTGATAACTGTGCTTGAATTTGCACCATCTT
>JADGIG010000149.1:0-15491 GCA_018985235.1 Sanchytrium tribonematis
TTTATGATAGGAACAACAAGTGCTGCATCTTTGAATGCAAATAGTACAGAAATACCTTACGGAAATAGTAGCAGCTTTAATTTGAATTCGACTCTGTTAAAAACTAGCAGTGTATTTCCAATAATTACAAGCCTTGTTGATGAAAGCACCGTGCAATATGACACGAGTAGCAGTATGTTTGTATCAACATCTATAAAATTTGAAGTTTCTTCAATTAATGAGTCGTTTTCAATCATGCCCATTGATTCTACGTTCAGCACCGCATCATCAGCCTCCAGTCAAAGTATTTTTTCTGTTGTAGAAAGTTCTGCATTATTTAATAGTGTCAGTTTTTTAGAGAGTGACAGTTTATCTACTTCTTTTGCAATGACTGGAATTGAATCGCAATTTTTATATAGTCAGTCTAGTTCTGACAACATATTGCACTTGATCTCAGACGATTCTACAGTATCATCAGTCGACCAGGCTAACATTTCATCTCAAATGGAAATCGATTCATCTTTGACTTACATTGAAAATTCAATTATTAGCTCAGGCAGCAGCGAATCAGCTAAAACAGAAAGCACTTATATCGATTCCCAAACAGATACTATAATTACTAGTGAATCAACTGAAAAATTATCACAAATGTCAACTTTGGGATATTCCACATCAACAAATAGTTTTGGGTCGAATTCATTTTCTAATTCTGACATGATTAGTTCTGAATATAGCAACTTGCTGTCACAAGTCGTGTCTTCTTCAAATCAATTGGTTTCCATTACTGAAGCGACGACTTTTGTCAGTCAAGCCGTGACCCAAAGTATGCAATTGACAACATCAGAAGTGTCAGAGACCTCTATTCTTGAAACTAGTATATCTATTTACGAATCGACAAATACAGAATACTCAACTCCGTTTGAGATTCTCACAACCACAGCACCGGTTTTAACAGAGCCTGTAGTTTATACATTTACAGATGAGATTTATCAAAATTCGACAACTTCGATTAAAAGTACAATAGTTCTGCCTCTTACAAAAGGCGAAATAGCCGGTATCACTGTTTCTGTTGCTTTTTTATTAGTATTACTAGCAATAGCCGGATATTATGTTGTCAAACAACATCAATTACGATTAAGGAGATCCACTTCGATGGATGAAGTACCTAGCCAGTCAGTACCAATGCTGATACCTTCGGCTGTTAATTACTATTCAAATTATAACGATAACTTTTTTAATAATCCCGATTTGGAATTACTTCCAAAAAAAGAAATTACAAATGTTGAAGGTAAAACTGCTGCTGAAGTTTTAAATGACAGCTATAAATAAATTATATATAATTAATATTTAAATTCAAAGTACAAATTCTAAACACTAGATGAAATTGTTTGAATAATCTGTTAGGTATAAAAATTTGAACTATTGATAATTCAAATGAACCTCATTGTTTTTAAAATTTTGAATCGATTTGGAGCAATGCTGCGGGGGTGTAATCAATTGGACAAATTGTAAACTTATTGTTTCTCTTGACTATACTCTTAACATTTCTTAGTTGACCTCTTGTGCTTCTCGCAGAAAAAAAAAGGTTTTATTGATTGGCAATTTAGAATAAGTTGCCGGAAGCAAATTCCTGCAAATAGCTTTTCTTGAATATTTAAACTCAGCTTTCAATTTGTAATAATGATTGCAGTATTTCTGCTTCTACATTCCAAATCTATGCAATTGACAGATGACACTCAATTCTCTGTTTCAACAAATTTCTCTTTTCCAGCTTACTTTGTAGGACAGATTTCTTATAAAATTGAGCACCGTGATCTAGATATTCAAAAAGAAGTAGCAAATGGAATGTGGTTTGGCTCCCCTTTGAGGCGGATGCTGCTGGGAATGCAGCATCGAAATACCACCTCGCCTTCATTACCGATTCTCATCAAAAGAGATGGTGGAGGTGCCATGGCGGGTATAAGTATGGCACTTGGAATGAGTGGGCCATCGTACGTAGGAATGGTACGAGCATTTACAACTGACAACTTAACGCCTCAAGAAAGAGCAAATATTTTTATGGGTTCATTTTTCGATATCACGTCAACTGTACTCATGTTCTCGGGTAACCCAATAGGAATAGCTATGGGTTCTGTGATGATGATTTCAAAATCTTTTTTCGACTCTTTTGATGCTCCAAAGTCACCACCACAAATTGATGCAGATGTAATGTTCAAGCAAATTCAGGACTATATTCAGCATATTGTTCCGTCTGCTGACCAAATGTACATTGAAATTAAGCCCTATGTTCAAGATTTGGTCGAAAATTCCATTGACTTGGCCCTACAGCAGCAATATATTGAAAAACAACAGATTGCGTTGAGAAAGTTCTCGGAGTATCTGAGCATTTTCGACAGCGAAACAGAGCCGGAAAAAATTCTTCATAATTGGGAAACCTTAGTTCAAGAATCAGCCTCAGAAATGCTCAATTCCAAATTGCCGCTACACGTGGACGACACCATCTCCTTTGAAATCTTTGAGATTGCAACCGCTGTAGCCGTTTATCCGCAATTTGTTAGCATGCTTATTATGTCAGTCAAAGAATGGTATATAACTGCAGCATTTTTGAAGAAAGACACATCTCAAATTGAGAAAAAATTTACAGATTATATTTCTGGATTTAGAAAGCAATATGAATTGATGGTCAACGCATGGTATGACCAGTCAAAAGCCCATATTCAAACATCGCATTTCGAGCGAGCAAATTCTAATCAATGTAAATTCACATTGATGATTCCATCTTCAAGAAACATTGAAGGTTATTTTCAAGAAACAGCTGCTGCACCAAATTACATATTTAATCCATCAGCAGCAACCGAATTTCAGGCAATCCGAGAAGAAAATTGCGTGGACCAGGCTTGTAGATTCGTTACTCAATTGGACGAATTAGGAGCCAACGTCTGTGAGTATGAAAAGACCTACACCGAGAATTGCAGCAAGCCTTGCTCAGCAGCAAAACAAGCTGTATCTTGGATATTTCCAATTTTAGGTGCTACAGATTCTCAATGTTTCTTGAATAAAGAGCAGTGCAAAGAAATGTTAAATGGAATAAAGGTAAGGAACGAAGCAAGCTGCAAACCCTCTAATTGCACTATTCAAATGAATGCAGCAAAAGATAAATTATTAGCAGATTTAGAGGCTAAGGTTTCCCAAACACGCAAAAGTGTTTTAAAATACAACGCCTTGTTAGATGGTGCGGACATCAAAGATCAATCAAATTTTTTAGATGCTATCACTGATATGAAGAGCACAGCTTTGCAAAAATATCTTCCGAAAGACGAGGTTTTTAACGGGAGTGTCTGCCAAGGTCTTCTAGCCTTTCCGAAAGACCGATCTATACCGAAATTGTGCATTGTTAGCACCAAGACTAGATATTCTTGTCCTACCATTTATAATGGAAAAAAGCAATACATTTTATACCCTGATGTCATTAAGGCTGAACTGCCTCAATTGTGTCCGAAATATTTGAGACCGAAAAAAGATGTCATTACTAAGCTCAAAATTATGCAGACAATCGGAAGTGGTGTCACGGACGAGGAATTTATCCAGATAAAACTGGCCAAAGAAAACATGAAAAATATTAAAAGAATTGACGGGGTTGAACCAAGGCATTTAAAATTATCAGAAGAACTATAAAACAATAAACAACACTATTAAAATCATTCAAATTTTATTTCAAAATTCAAGAATTTGTTTTAATTCGCCATTGATATTGGCATCAGCAGAGATCATTGTATGTACCAATTCTTTGTCTTTTCCTACCACAACAAATGCTAGATCCCATAGTACTTCGACGTTTTTGGTTTTGTTGTAAAATTCGCAAAGAATGCTAGTCATTTCCATGACAAACATATCTTCAGACTCAAATAAATACTTTTGATTCTGTATGCCTTTTAAACCTCTTCTTTTTCCAATCCATACTGATATATTGTGTAAAAGCTCTTTAATAAGCGGACAATCAAGAGCGTCGGGAAGAAATTCCATCAAAGCATTTCGCAAAGTTGGATATAAAAGGCTGTTTGGATGATTTATCATATTCACCAAAACCCGCATTCCGCAAAGAATAGTTGCAGTGTATTGAGAATCCTTTAGCCTGATAATTGCATGAATTTCTTCAACAGTTTTTGTTAGTAATGAAGTGAAAGGAATGCTTGAATCAGAAAGCAGCTTGTACCTCAAATTATCAAACACGAGATACCATTGACTTTTTTCCACATTGAGTGCACTCTCATAGGATTTAGGAGTACCCAGAGAAAGATTCAATGTTTTCAACTTCTCAAGATTTTTAGATTGATTAAAAGGTACAATATAATTGTATTCACACATTCCAACCAAATTTGGGAAAAGAGTGGGGTTGTAGACCTTGTCCCAAAGTGCCTTTAATTTTGGGATATCGGCACCCTGGATTGTCTGAATAATTTTACCGTTTTTCTCATAGATGATAGTCGGAATCGCCGAAATTTGATACTTGGATGCTATGGCACGGCAAGTACTAGTATTGATAAGTATGCCTGGAACAATTGATGGAGGGTTTAATATGTTATTTGGGGCTGGTGGAAACTGCTCAGCAGCTTCCTTAAAATGCGGCTTAATGAGCTGACACGGGGCACAGCTCTCACCAAAAAAGAACAAGACACGTTCATGGGATCCAATATCTTGAAATTCGGCGTCATTTTTTAAAATGACCATTTTGGGAGTCCAATCTATAAACGACTTTGACTCTTCGTCACTGACTGAGTTTTGTACTTGTTTTTCTGATGAAGCCGATGATTCTTGTAACAGACCAATTTGGTCATATTGACTACCCGAAAACATTTGAGATATCATTGGTTGAAGCATTTGTCCCATTGGAGTTGACAAAAATTCACTTGGAAGATTGATGATGCGCTCGGGTATGCTCTTTCCAAGTAAGAAATGACAACATTCATTTGTAAAGGTATTGCAATTAAAATTAAGCAAATGATAATTTTCAGCAGTAAACTTTGAATTGAGCTCTTGAATAAATTCTTTAAAAGTCTCAAAATCAATTTGCGTCTCACCCATATTAATTTCCTCAATCGGGTGTCCATGGGGTGTTTTCTTAATCTGAGAAGTGCAGATGCCTTGGCCGTAATATACTTCCATATTAAAAATTACAATAGAGGTGTGATATATAGCATCTATTTGTTTCCCAATAATCTGTGACGAAAGAGACTTTGCCATTCCATGAGACAAGTCGTACACATAAAGATAGACAGAAGTCATTTCAAACAACCTCCTTGTTCATTATTGAATGTAACCATAGAATCTACCAGAATTTTTTTATCTTCACAATTCAATCTAATTTTAAATCAATACTCTACACCACGCTGCGTGAATTACTAAACTGGAAGCCACCTTAATATTAGAATTTAATTTAAAATTGATCACTGAATTTTCAGTACAATATCATTGTAAGCGGGTAATTTGTTCGCTATACTCACTGTCAGATTCAGAACCACTTTCTGTACCTTCAAAGCTGCAGAGTTCATCGGAAGGAATTGATTGTACATATTCCGAGTCTGAATTTTCAACAATATTATCTAGATGCTCAATCAAAATTTCATTTATAGTTTGTGACTCTTCCACAACCACAGGAACAAAAGCCGTCAATTGTTCAAATTTTGACAAAGGAACGAAAACAGGATGGTTTCTGATCCCAATGGCATTCTCAATTTCCATTGCAATGGGTTTATCGATGGCTATTTCCATTCTATTGTCGATCTCCACTTCCATTTTAAAGTCCATGTCAATTTCTCTTTTATAGTCGAGAACCATTGGGTCCCAGGTCTGAATAAAAGAAGAAGCACAGCCTCCCACTGGTCCATCTAGAACCATATAATCGACAGACTCAGTCGAATTTAGGATACTGCATGAAAGTGGAGGGTCATCTATATCCATTGGTTCACTACAATCCATTGGATCTACCCAGTATGATAGATCAAGTGAATCTAGATATTGAATGTTATGTATTGAGTTTAAATTGGAATCATTCCTGTCTGGATTTTGTAACAAGTTTTGAGAAACAGATGATTGAGCTTGGTTCACTAGTATTTGACTGGTCTGCTTATATTCTGAGACAGAAGATGAAGTATCGCTTAAAATTTCGCTTGAGATTGATTCATCAGTAGTGGACTCTATTTCATCCAAAAAGTTTGCAGGAGCTGCTTCTCTTTCGATTACACGATTTTCATTTTTAAATTTTTCTAAAATAGATTCTGCATGTTTCTCGTCAAGACGTTTTGGCTCCAAATCTGCTATAATCGTTGGCAATGTCATATCCGGCTGTACAGTTACTGCTGAATCTGTTTTTATTAGCTCCTTTACTAATAGTTTATATTGCACATCCAGTTCCTGCTTAGATTTAGTATGTAAGCGAGGTGTTCTGCTTCTTTTTTTATATTTATCTACAGAAACTAAAAGTATAGTTGCTTTCATTTTCAAGGTCTCTTTTTTAATATGGGCTAGTTTGTCTGTTGCCTCTTTTTCATTCGCTTTTTTCTTTTTATTTGCAATAAAGTCATGATTATAGAGTCTCTTTTGCGATGTGGTCAAATTTTGCAAAATTGGCTCTTCATTTACCAAATGCAAAGTGTTTCCAAATAGAAAGATGACAAAATTTGTCAAGCTATTCAAAATAGCATGTAGTAGTGCAAATACTGCAATTTCCAAGTATTGAGAAAGGGAAAAGATATTAAATGCCATGGCCTTTTTTTATGAGCAAGCCACATCTGAATTTTAAGGCAACAAATTCGCATATTAGCGACAACATCGCTTTAACACATCTGAATATTTTTAATTTAAGATATTATATTTATATCTAAAGAAGAAAATGATCGAAGTAGAATGCAAGAAGTCTATAATTCAACTTATTTAAAAAGAACAAAAATGATTTACTTCTTCTTAACTAGTTGCATTAAACCATCAGTTGACATACTTTTGGGTCTCTCGATAGGCATTCCTAGACCTCTGCTAAGAACCATACCGGCGCAACATCCAATACATCTACTAACACCAAACAAGACTGTGTAATAAGATTGCTCAACAAGTCCGTAATGTCTTAGTAAAATACCTAAATGAATAAAATCAACCAGAATGAGCGTCTACATTAGGCCATGGATTTTTAGTTTTTCCATGTTCCAATAGCACATCAGGTGCAATAGAATAAATTTGAGACGTCAATTTGAATAGTGGGTCATTTGGAAGATGCTCTAACGCAAATTCACGTTGACTCTGATATCTGGGATCCGTCTTTCTTAATACGGCGTGTCCATAACCAGGAAGAACTTTTCCACTCTTCAAAAGTCCCCAAATGTAATCTTTAACTTGGGAGTCGCTTGGGTTGTCCCCGACTTCGCTCTGCATTTGAAGCATAAAATTAAGAACTTCTTGATTAGCAAGACCATGAAGTGGTCCAGCAAGCCCATTCAATGCAGCACTGAATGAATAGTACGGATCAGACAATGCAGAGTTTACAAGATGTGAGGCATGTGCAGATACATTTCCACCTTCATGATCACTATGAATCAGCAAGTAAAGATTGAGCAACTTGATGAAATTTGGATCTGTGAAACCTAACATGTTAGCATAGTTGACGCTCATGGTGGAATCACTATGCATAGCATGTTTTCCATCCTTGTAAAGATTTCTATAGATTCTGCTAGCAATGGTGGGACACTTTGCAATTAAATTCAAAGAGTCTTCCAAAGTGTATTCCCAGTAATCACTTTTGTTCATTCCGGTTGCATATTTGCTTGCAAAAACAGATTCTGATTGACAAGCTAAAACTGCAATTGAAAATTGAGACATTGGATGTAAACTTGATGGACAACTATCAATTAAATCTTCCACATGCCCAGGGATTTGCATTCTCTGTCCCAAGTCCTTAGCAAGTTCTTCTACTTGCGGCTTTGTAGGAACTTCATTTGTTAAAAGGAGCCAAAGAACGCTCTCAGGTTGATGTTCCAAAAGATCATTTTCTTTCAATTTTTGTTGTAATTCGGGAATTGATAAGCCTCTGAATCTAATACCTTCATTTGCATCCAATACAGAAGGTTCCCACAACATTGTCTTTAAACCACGTGATCCGGAATAAATGGCGTTGACATTAATTGAACCAATATTTGCTTCACCATGCTGTTGTCTAAATTGTTTGACAGTTTGTGAGTGCTTTTGCAAATGACTTGAAATGCTAGATTTCAATTGAGAGGTTCTTAAAAGTCTGGAGATCATTTTGATGTTACAAAAAAAATATTGCTTTTGTACAACTTATCCACTTTCTTTCCATATGGTAAAATTTGAAGTGTGAAAAAGATAAGCTTCAAACATTTATAGTTGAGTTCAAGTTGCGAAAACTTCAAGGCAATGGTACTCCCAGAATGAATTTGTGAAACAGAGAAACAATGGCTAGAAACAAGAAAAACAGAAGCAGACAGCTTGATGAGCTTATTTCATTGGCAGACAAGCACATGGCTTGTATTAGTGCAGATATGTCAAAAACCTTGAATGACTTTAAATATGTGGAAGCTAGTTTAAGATCTGCCATTCGAAAGACCCATAAAAGAAATCAAAAAACTGAACCAATGCTTAGAAATGTGGGGGAACATTATCACAGATGCTACAGTGTTGATGCTAAGGCTTTCAAGACCTTATATTCTGAAATGCAAGTTAAGCAATTGGATTTACATGATCAAGTCAAGAAACAGATCAAAGTCCTGCGAAAAGAAACTGTAAAATCCTTTCCACACTTGTTCAATGAAATTCAAGTCAAACAAGATCTTATTCGTCACATGAGATTGGATTCAAAGAAATAAATGATTCTCCTTGAATGCAAAAGACTCACTCTCTGAATTCTAAACAATCTTTAATTTTAAATTTGGTCAACAAAGGAGAGTCCGTTTTCTATTCAGGACACGCAGGAACTGGAAAATCGTATCTCTTACGAAAGATTATAGCAAATTTAAGGCAAACGCATTTTACTGAAGTGGGAGTGACCAGTAGTACTGGCATATCAGCTGTTAATATCGGAGGGACCACATTGCATAGTTATTTTAAAATAGGTACTGGAGAATCACCTATAGAGGATTTAATCGCTAGGAATAGAAAAAACACGAATTGGTTACACACAAAAGCTTTGATCGTAGACGAAATTAGCATGATTGATGCGGCTCTGTTTGACAAATTAGAGCAAATGGCAAGAGAATTAAGAAATAATGATGAGCCTTTTGGTGGAATGCAATTGGTATTCGTAGGTGATTTTTATCAGCTTCCACCAGTCAAAAACGATGCTAGATATTGCTTTGAGGCTGATTCTTGGAAAAGATGTATGAAAAACTCAATTTTGCTCAACACTATTTACCGACAAACAAATTCGAAATTTGTCAGCATGTTAAATGAAATTCGTAACAATAAGGCTTCCGATGAAACTATCAAATTATTGCAGCGCCAATCCTCCTTGAACATTTGTGAAAAAGATGGAATTAAATGCACCAAGTTATATTCTCGAAATAAGCAAGTCGATCAGCTCAATGGGGTAGAGTTGTCCAAACTACCTGGTAAAGAAAGGACATTCACCGGCGAGCTTAGTGGTGAAAGTAGTTTAAAGAAATTTTTACTTCAAAATTCAAGGGCCCCGCTAAATCTTCCCCTCAAAGTTGGTGCTCAAGTTATGCTACTAAAGAACATCGACCCTTCAGAAGGGCTGGTCAATGGACTTAAAGGCATTGTCACAGAACTAGAGGATGAGGATCAAGCCCCTTTTGTGAAATTTGAGAATGGCAGAAACATGTTTGTCAAGGCACAAGACTGGACTATTTCTGATCCTGTTGACAAGAAAAAGACTGCGACATATAGTCAAATCCCTTTAAATTTAGCATGGGCCTGTACTATTCACAAATCCCAGGGACAGACAATATCAAAATTGGAAGTTGATTGCTCTGGGATTTTTACCTATGGGCAACTCTATGTAGCTTTATCAAGAGCCCAGGACTTAAACAATCTAAAAATTATGAATTTTCAAAGAAAACATATCAAAACAGACCCAAGAGTCTCGGAATTTTACAAAAAAGTCAAAAATAATGAAACTACCGAGACCAACTTTCTGGAAATACATGGTGCCTTGCAAGACTTTGCAGAGGAAAAAATTGAATCACCCAGTCTGAAGAAGCCAACATTTTTTCAGATGCAAAAGATTAGATTAAGAGAAGAGAGGGAAGCCATGAGCTCAAATTCTCAATCTGTTACTGAAAACAGATCCGATAAATCGAAACAAATTAAGAAACCTAGAGCCAAGAAAGTTAAATTACAAAGTCAGAATAGAGAAATTATAGATCTGTCTAATATTTCTAAGGTACCAAATGAAAATTTTAACAATATGGGTACTTCTTATCCTGATGAAATAAGCATCATTAGTAGCCGGCCAGCTAATGGGAAAAGATCTGTTTTAATCCAACATATTAGTCAAAAACGAAAGTCAACCTCTGAGTCGCCACAATTGACAAAGAAAATACGTGAATCTGGAGCCCAAATTTATTTAAAGCAAGAATGATTTTGTTAGTTGAAATTGCTCCTGCTCGGGCAGTATTTTTCTCATTTTTTCCAAAAATTCGTTAACACTCATGTACTCACTAATACTGCGTCTTTGTGCAACATTTAAGGCATGATCTTCAGAAATATCAAAGTCCCAAACATCATCATGTCCTAAATAAATAATAATTACCACTTAAATTCGTAATGGTAGCACCTGGAGAAAACGTAATTCTCACACTATGCTGATCATTTCTTTCATAAACCTCGATACTAATTTGACTTAAATAATTCATTTCATCAATTGAGCTCCTTGGGACTTTCATTCTCCAACCAGCTAAATAAATTAAATTAAACAAAGCATGCATGTGACTTTCTTTGGTGACATAGACTCTTGCAAAGCCACCACTGACAGGTAATAGGTTGACCAAAGAAGAAGTAGATGATGAAGGAGAGATATCTCTAGCATCAGTATTGGCATGTGGTTGTATTAATTCGAATATGTCCCAAACTAATTTGTGTATTAAAGGACCTGCAACTTGTTGGCCAATTAAAAACTTTTCTTCACTTGTGAGCCCATATTCACTTGGAGCTACGAATGCAAATAATTTTGAAGATTCGCGGTATAACAATCTCACTAACCTTTTCGACTCATTTTCATCTGCATTGGTTGATATATCACTCGTCAAGCTGTCCATTCTTTCGTGTACATCCATGCTTTTTCGATGATTTTGATTGTTTAATAGAATATCATTCATTTTTGTTTTAAAATATTCTTCATATTGTTCATTGGTTATAGCCGTACTAGGAGGAGATTGAGTCATTCTAGAGTTCGTCACTGGACTGGTTGCTTGGGATGGACAAGAAAAGATGCATTGAAAAAAGGTACGGTTATGAAGAGCATCATAAATTAAACTGTCAAAAAGCTCACTGATTTTAGAGATGTCTACAGTTTCCTTTTGTGGATCAAATTCTTTAAAAATTCTTTCCCATCTTTCTCGAAAAAATTGAGGGGAATCGCCAGGGCAGCACCAATTTAATTGAATCAAATCAATTTCAAGTATTTTAAAATTGGTGACCATATTTTCCTTCAGTCTGGACAAAAGCGACCGAAGAGAGTCTAAGCAACTAGATGGTTTATCTAAGAGGCATTTGGGAATAGGAGGAAGAGCATTTCCCTCAATTCTTTTCAAAAAAGCATTTCTAGCTTCTTCGTTCAGTGGCGGAATGTCATTGATATAAGCTTGTAGTGCTTTTTTTGACTTGTCCATCAGATCCTTGCCACCAAATGAGTCATCGAGCATATCTCGGTCTACATTTATAAAATTCTCGACATTTTCACGTTGCAAAAATGCTTTAGCAAATGTTTTTGCAGTCTGAAGTACTCTGTCTTCAGCAGCGCTATAAATTTTGACATCTTCCAATAAAGTCTTGTTCATAACACTGATATCATTTCTAAGCGATTGACCCAATTCTTGAGAATGGTATTCGTTAGCATGAGTAAAATTGCCACCCCACTTCACCACACACTGAACTTTGACGACAGTATTTTCGACCATTTGGTGCGCTTTAATTTGCACTTTAGTGCCTTCTAATCCTTTTTTTCGATTTATAACGTCAATCATGTGTTTGATTTTACTAATTTCGTCTTGGAGTTTGGCAGGGTCATTTGCATCTAAACTGTTTTTGGCCTGGTGAGATGGTCTTTTATTGTGTTCTCGTTTCGGACTCACATTGATACTCAAAGGATCAATTTCATCTTGCAAAACCAATTTGAGTTCTTTGGCTTTGTCTTCCAGCTGCTGAAGAGCCTCTTTAGCAGCTTTAACTACTAAATCTAAACCTTCTTTCTTCTTAATTATAACCTCAGTCTTAACATTGCCCATAATGGCAATTATTTTAGGATGGCGTAAACTGAATTTTGATTTTAATTTGGGTGTCCGGTCCCCATGCCTGACAATGGTTATATAACCTTTTAATGTCCAAGGAGTTTCTTTAATTAAGTGCGGCTGACGTTTAGCAGCCTTCAAAAATAAAGTTTTCAAAAATGATGCACATTTGTTGTAGTAGCTCTCATTTCCTTTGACAAATGACCAGCCATTTACATCGATGACATATGAGTCACCGTCTACTCTTAAAATATCAAAACCACAGATTCGTTGCCCGAATGTAGCACTGATTCTCTTAGCCATTTCAGCTTCGTCTGGCGAGAGTTGAGTGACATATCTCAATTCTTTTCCATCAGGGTTGCGTCGAACAATCCCATCTACAACTGGCGATTTTCTAGTTTCGGCGTGAGCCATATTTTTACCAATTGTATATACTTTAACGTCTACAGAGTGGTCAACTGTCAAAAATTCCTCGTATATATAAGCTCGATCTGTTCGAACTTCCCACATCTCGGGCACATATTCACTTGACTTATTGCCTATTTTTCTAAACAACTTACGGGCTCCACCTCCACTTTTTGAACTAAAATAAATTATTAAATTATGGTCTTCGGAGTCAACGGGTTTCTCAGCAAATGGTTTTCTTAGAAGACGACCATTAACCTTTATAGTGTCGTAATCGATTTGCTCGATAGTATTTCCCATTGTACAATGATCTGTATGATAGTTCAACCAATCAATTGTATCTAAATCCAATCCTGAATATTTTAAAACACTAGATTTAACCTGCTCACTAACGTCTGGTCCGCCATCTCTGTTAACGATCAGCCTCTTTGGAGTTGATACGCTTTGGAAATCCAAAATACTTAAAACCAATCGACGGTCCCACAAGACTTTTTGTAGAACAAGATCATTTACCGAAAATGGCTTGACTAAATCAGTATAATTAATAACTTTATCAAGAGGAAATCCTGTGCTGAAAAATGATACTAAAAAGTCACAAACGGGCCAATTTGTAATTGGTTCTTCCAAGATAAGTTGTTCACCGAAAATGACAACTTCGAAAGTATCTAGTAAACGTCTCAAAATATTGTTCATAGGCTTAGATCTTGCCTTAGAATCCATGGCACAGACGCCTAATATGTATTTTGACATGGGGATTGTTTCAAAGAGTGGTGATGTTTATTTCTATTTCCGAAATAAATGGCACATGTTAAGAATCTTATCGCTAAAGATGTATGTGAATCAGACTAAAGCCTCACTTAAAAAGGTGAAAAAATTCTTTTTTGAAACAACTTCTCAATATGACGCGATTTGTGTTCCACCTCAACAGTGAGCAGGAACAGGAGTTAAGCCAGTTGGCCGTAGATGCAGAAAAGGAGGTTTTAAGCTATTTAAATGAGCCAAGAGAAGATATACCACCAAACCTGGCTCAGTTGCTATTGGCAAAGCACGAACTGATGCATGAAATTCAGGACGACTCGAACGAAAGATTTGAGGTATCTGTTGAAAATTTAAACAAAGGCGTGAATGAACTCAAGGATCTTAAATGTCTGGTAGTTCAGATGGCTGGAAATTTTAATTCCAAGCTCGATGGCATGTCTGACAGTTTAAAACGAATTGAAAGCGAAAATCAATGGCTACGCTCTGAAATTCAAAAGATAAGACACGACAGCTTTTTAATGCGAATAGAATTGTTAAATAGAACTGCAAGTCCTGGAAATTATGTACATTTCAAGCCAATTCTCACAGCTAGTGGACCCGTGTACTACCAAAACAATAAGAAGATGCTCTTCGAATATTATGTGCAGCTCCCATACATGTTACTTAATGGATACATGGAATTTTATTGCATACCAGCAATTGATAAAACACAACAAGAAAAACTCAAGGCCCTTAGTGATCATCTTGGGCTTAAAACTTTTTATATGTTTTAATAATTAATAAACAAATTATACCTTTAGAAGGATTTCTTTCAAGTTAAATCAACTCGGCAAATCTCCTGTTTTGGCTATGCTCATGATCTAGATTCACAGATTTAATTAAAAAAGTAATTGTCTATAAATGCATATACAAGTCAATTTAAAACTTTGTGAAAGTAATGGACTGGGCTGGCTTGCTAGTTCTTGGATTCATTTTATTTTCATTCGTTTCTCCAACAACATTGTTGTTAAATTACAAAGAACCATATTTTACATACAGACTGCCTAAATGCCTATTTGTACTTCATTTTTTGACTTCAGGGTTTTTACTAACATTAGCTAGACCACACACATTTGGGAAACCATGAAGTTTAAGCAATGGGATAGATATCACTTATTGTTTAGTAATTGAGTACTTGGGAATTATGGAGATAATTACAACATCGATATTTATACAATACAGAAGTCTCTTGCTTTTCGCTTCAACAATTAGATCTATCTTAAAGAGCAACGATTTTTATTTGTTTTCTTTTCTTGGCATTCAGAAAAGAATTGAAAAAAATTCGATTTTAAACCGACTGGTTTTAAAAAAATACAAGTTGCCAATAATTTTCGTTTATTTATTAGCCATGACCGCGATATGTGCAGCTTTAAATTACTGTGTAAATGGACAATGGATTGGCAATATCGATTATGTGAATGCTGACCGACCTTTTTGTATATATTTTAAGAATTTAGAATCTGTATTGATATTCTTAGCAACTTATTTCAATGTTGTCAACATGGTTCTATTAGCTTTACTATGGAGCATGAATGATAATTTTGATATCTGCAGCGAGACCAAATGGTATTTCATGACTTTTTTGTTTTCATCCATTTTATGTACAGCAATTTACTGCATACCTATAGTGGATGTCATGCACGATATTATCTTGAATTGGGTATTAGCGTTTTCTTTGATGTTAAAACAAATCATTCTTTACCATTTTCCAGTTTTTCATTTTTTTTACTTGAGAAAAAATCAAGTTGTTAATGACATCACTAAAACAATTGAATATGCGTTGACAAATCAGCGAACTTTTGGCGAATGATAATTTATTAATAGATTTCCCGACATTTC
>JADGIG010000150.1:0-15465 GCA_018985235.1 Sanchytrium tribonematis
CATATCTGATAATTGTGGATTAAATGGTAAAATAGGTATTTTAAACATTTCTGGTGGCATATAGGTCACTGTATGACACAAGGAGATGAGTCATTTTTAACTGCAAAGGCAAAGTCCATTGTAGACGGCATTTTCGACGCCGATTTAAGCGAAGATTTAACGCAACTATTTATTACTAACTTAAAGATCCCTAAAGGCACAATATCAGACCATTTGAAGGGAATTTTAGCTGCAGAAAGTGAGAAAACCAACATGTATACAATTAAGAGATGTGTATTTGCTAAGAACACAACCGTACTTGAAATAGTGATCCCAAAGAAGAATATAAAGTATATTGCAAAAGCAATTGAAAAATTGGCAAAAGATCCCAAAGCAAAGCGAATCTTCCAGAAAGCCAAATTGCGTGATCAATCACGCTATTACAAGTTTATCAATTCTCTATCAAATGATGAGAAGATTAAAGAGAAGAAGAGATTACAAAGTGCCATTTACGACATTTCCTTTTCTATCCAAGAATCTAAATCCGATTATAGATTCCACAGCCATGTCAGTGAGTGTTTATTAGATGCCATTTGCATCATGTTCCCTGGATATGATAAAGTGACTTTCAGAGGGAAAGTAAAGGCATTTGTGGATAAACAAATGAAGAAAAGCAAGAGAAGAATTAAATTTAAAGAAAATGTTGAAATCGATGAAGACGATGATTTGGTTGATGATTTTGATGACTTGAAATGTGCTTTTGGCATTAGTGATGATGATTCTACAAGTGGATCATCCTTTGATTTTGATGCAATGTCAAATGGAAACCAAACTAATCAAAGTGATGACAATATTTCATTGTCATTGAGCGAGCCAAAATTGCAACAAAAAGTGCCAACTGTTCCACCTGCTCCCAAATGTGTGCCATACACAGTGACTGTTGTACACAACAATGTACTAAAACAACTGCCATTGACCGATCAAATGTCAGTGGCACAATTATTGAATGACATGGTCGATATTGAGTTTGTTTATTACAATATGAAATTGTTGACTAATTGGAATGTGCAATTAGAGCACAACTGTCTAGTGTATGTCGTGACTGAGCCAGTAAAGATGCAAGCAGTGACATATTTGATGGATGGCAAATCACATGATTTGAATTATCCATTTCAGACACCATTTGAATTCATGGTGACTCCCTTGATAATGTCTTGTCCAACTACTCTTGACATTTCCGTGAATGGGATCAAATTTAATGGGGTAAATGCACCTCGAAATGGCATTTTGCTAATTGAAATCAATTCAGTAAAAACCATCCAATCTTACTCAGTCTTCTTTCAACACTTCTCCAACAAGCTAAAATGTGTTGAAATTACTGATGGTCACTCTCTCTTTGATTTTGTGAGGGAAAATATGGCAAATGAGAAATTATTTGATTTAAATGGGGTACTACAATTAAAGGATTGTAAATTGAATGTCAATGATACTATTATGGTGACTGGAAAGTCAAGGGGTGGCTCTAGATCTGGTACAATAAATATTAGCGCAAAAATGCCAGTTGTGGGAAATCACAGAATTGAACCTGGTGGCACTGATGATAATTGGAATGAATCACACTATTACTTGAGGACAAGGAAATACACGAATATTCACCGCAATTTTCGTTGTTTTGATGATGATGTGGGCCCTGAAATCTTTGAAATTGGGGATTCAATTCGTATTGGCTATTATAATTGTGATGGATTAAGGACCCGTGAGGCTTTTATCTTATCGGAAATGGATAGACTGGATATAAATATGATGTTTGTGGCAGAATGCAAACTAAAATCTACTGTTTCACTCCCATCTCCATTCATTGTACAAAGTGGATGTACAAATGATGGGAATTATGGAATGGCACTGGTCATAAACAGTCGCCTTCATCACCAGGGGCACATCAATGTGATTTCTGTGCGTTTTGATCATATACTGCTTAAAATAGATTCATTAAAGATTTGTGGAATCTATATTCCATCCCAAGTTGTCAACAAGACATCATATTTCAATAATTTACTGAGAATAGCAGGTAAATCGGCACTTTTTATTGGAGATTCTAATGTTAGAGCAGATCCAAGTGGGATCAACCCACAAGTTACTGGATTTCTAGACTTTGTCTATGAAAAGGGATTGAATCTAATTATACCAAACAACTCTGATTTCTCATATTGTCATTATAATTCTCCTAGATCCTCGATGGTGGATTATGCATTAATTCCAAACACATTCAACGGACAAATTGAAGTCGTTGCATCTCAATACAGCTGCAGTAATCATTTACCAATTGTGATGAATATTACAATGCCCAATTCTTGTAAAGACCTCATTCTTGGAAAGGAAAGGAAAATTAAAACGTACAAATTTTACAATAAATATAAAAAAGAAGATGGTACAGTTGTGTATCCATCCAGGGAAGAGTATTTAAACTTGAGCGGTGCCAGATTGCGCTCTATCCAAATTGAATTCCATAATTTTGTTTCTTCTGGGTCTCTCAATGACGCATCAAATCTGCTTTCTGATTGTTTATTGCAAGTTGCGGCTGATTGTAAAAGTATTGGATATACTAAAAGTCGACCATATCTCATTCCTGAACACTTAAAGAAATACAAGGATTCTTTTACTAATCCACAATTGGTTTCAAGTGATCAAAATCATTTTAAGGAGTATTACAAGAATCAAAATGCTGCTTTGAAAGCCAATTCTTCAAAAAGAGATGAATTAGATTCCTGTGAATTGCTTAAAATGGCCAAAACGGCTAAACACTTCAAATTTGAAAAGAAAACTATGCTAGATTTTACTGAAATTGAGCCTATGGCTGAGAAATTAGTTCACAAAAAGTGGATTCAAAGCGTTGATGAAGATTTCACCAGTGTTCTTCCGACAGATTTTCAGTCAGACTGCTTTCCAATATCTGTTTCTGAAGTTGAAACACACTTGAATTTGATGCCAAAAAATAAGAGTTGTGGCACTGATAAACTACCCATAGAACTGATAAAATTTGGAGATCCATTGATAATTGAAATGATTAATTCAAGTAGGAATATAATTGATCATCGCCATTTGGGATTGACATCACATGTCAAGAAATTGTTGGAAAAGATCTTTAAAAGTCGTTATTTTTCATGTTTTGAAACATCCAAATCACAATATGGATACAAGCCAAAATGTTCGTATTTAGATGCTGTGAAAGATTTAGATGAAGCTCAGAAGCGATTGAATAAATTATCACCCACGTATTGTACCAAAAAGTATGATATACGTGGTGCTTTCGATTCGGTTTCAAGATTGCAAATTTGCAATTTAATTGATCAAGTTGTGCCAAACAAAGTAGATGCACATTTAATGAAATTGATGGTTGTGCACCAGAATGTGACATTAAGATTGGGACCATGCTACTCTAAAGTTTTTACCACAAATTGTGGTGTCATACAAGGGAGCGTCTTAAGCCCCTTGTATTTTGCAAAATTGATTGATAACTTGTTTTTGGATCTTAGAACTAAAAAGAGATACTTTGGTATATTTGCAGATGACATGGTTGCCCATGAGCAAGAACAAAATATTCTTGAATTGGATAAAACAATTGAAACAAGATTAAAAACTGTGAATTTAGAGTTAAATATCAAAAAATGTCAAACACTCACTAAAAGATCTACTTACTTGGGTATAAATGTGTCAGGGAAAGGACTAAATAGAGATTCTCAAATTGAAACAAATATTAAAAATGCGAATTCGGCAAAGCATAAGAATTCAACCATTGGTGCTTTTAGAGGTGCTCTAAATGAGAGTAATCTTCTTGTAATATATCAGGCAACAGTGATTCCCCATTATGAGAAGGGATTGGCTCTATTTAAGCCAATTAAAAAAATTGCAAATCGAATTAATTCATTAATTCTAAAAGATATAAGAGATTTAACAGGTGCATCACGCACTATGAATAACAAAATGATATACACAATACTCAAATGTGATCATTTTTATTATCGATGGAATCAAATTTATTACGCATTTTCTAATCACAATATTCAACGAAATGAATTGCCATACAATCAAATTCAGCACTTTGATAAAATTTCGTATTCACTCAGACCAACCACTGTCTACTACAATATTAAAAAGACATCTCCAGCAATTCTTAAAGTCCTGAAATTGCAATTTCCACCAATCAAATTAAATGATTGCATTCTTTGCCATGGGAGTCATTCTAGTTCCAATGTGTATAAAAATCAGCATTCAATAGTTAATTGTGTTATGAAACACTTTATCAAAGCGCCAAATAACGATCCCACTCAGCAGACAATGCAAATTTCATTGGATGTTTCACTTTTGAATTACTCAATTAAAAATGACCAATTTGTACAAGAATATTATGCAAATGATCACCTACAGCAATTCATTTATACGGACGCTAGTTCATTAGATTGCAAATCAACTGGATGTATATTTGATTGTAAAACCAATCAAATTAGAATGATTAAATTGGACAATTTATTTATCACAAGTTCCACAAGAGCAGAAGTGGCTTGTATTGTGAATGCTATTAAAATGTTTAAAAAATCTGGTCACCAAATGCACATTTTCACGGACAGCAAAAGTGCTATTTCAGAAATCAATGCTTTTTACAACCACGCAGATTTCCGAACCATTAAGAATCTGGATCTGATTTCTCAATGCAATTATGAAGATATCCATCTCCATTGGGTTAAAGGACATCTAGAAAAAGCTGATCCGATGTTTTCTCGGGGAAATCAAATCTGCGATTTGGGTGCTTCACTTGCACACTCTAAAATGGTTCCTAATGGTGTTATTTTTCAAAATGTAAGTCAATCTTTCTTAGAATATCACGACAGCAGAGTCAAAAATCAAAGTACAACTGTAAATCAGTTCGCAAATAGTATTAGACATGCAACTGAAGATCAAGTGAAGCAATTTCACTCATTTTACAGCACTCTATTCAGGATTTAATCAATAAATCTAATACTTAACAAAAAAATATAGGTCACTGTACCCATTTTATATATTATTGGATATTCATTTTTACCCGATTTATACAAATTTAGAAATTCCCAATCTGCTAATACCATTTCATCATGATTTATAAATACATTTTCAAATTTGACATCTAAATGGGCATATCCAATAGAATGGATATATGTTAATGCATTTAATATTTGAATAATGGCATATTTACAGAATTGTTGAAACCATATTTTGAATTTATTCCAATCATGAGGATATGCTTTATTGGCTTCATTGTCTATATGACTAAATATATCCATTTCATAATAGGGCATGGTGATAAAGTGACATGTATTGGTTGCATTAATTACTTTTTCAATCTTACTTGCTTTAAGGGATGTTTGAATCGAGTCATGGCAAATATCTCCATTTCGACTTCACTGGATAATACCGTAGAGTGAATGGGGATGCAAATGGTTTTATTCACTTGCTGTTCTATTTTAGTAATGATGATTTGTTTGATGCCATTTGGAGTGATTCGGTCATATTGATAGATTAAATTGGATTGCAAATTGGAGAATATGATTATGAATAGCGACATTTAATAGTATGTTGGATATTGTGACATTTTATGATGACATGGGGCATCACAAGTATATCAGATGATTAAAAATGGCGTCATTTATGAAACTATAGAATTTATTTGCTGCCAACTGATTCTCTTGTGAACATATGATTCAGTGCATCTTGAGCACTTATTTCATTGTTTATCAATTGATTCATAAGGTCTTCCATGTTTTTAATTGTCAATTTTAATTTCTGAGATAACTTCATGCTGTTGTACATTTGAGAAAAACGACTTTTTCCCAAAATAGATGAATGAATCAGTTGAATAATTGGTTGAATAATTAACCCCAAATTCATCAAATCTGTTTTTTGATTTTCATTATCAAGCATAGCCAATTCAAAATTCACCAATACAAATTTCTTTTCTACATTATCGTACATGATACTAGCAGGATTGATATTTGAATGAGCATATCCCTTTTCATGTAAATAGACAAGTGCATTCAAGATATCATTTAAAAATTGTTTAGTAATTTCGATTATTGCAGATAGTCGAATTTCTTTTAAATT
The DNA here is from genome assembly GCA_018985235.1 of Sanchytrium tribonematis. Taxonomy (NCBI): domain Eukaryota; kingdom Fungi; phylum Sanchytriomycota; class Sanchytriomycetes; order Sanchytriales; family Sanchytriaceae; genus Sanchytrium; species Sanchytrium tribonematis. The sequence goes on from JADGIG010000150.1 coordinate 6,112, forward strand.
TTGATTTTGAATAAAATTAACAACTACCATTTTTACATCAACAGGAATGGCGTAGTTTGAAAATACAGAATTCAGGTTTTGTTTTAATTTTTGCGGATGGTGACCATATTCTCTCAATTGATAAGTGAGAAAATCTTCAAGTTCCTCTTGATTAATCTGAAAGCTACTAAAATATTCTAAAATGAATTGATTGTCAATTGTTTTTAAAAATTGAAAAATATCAATCAAATCAGAATCGTATCGTTCTATTTTATATTCGACACACTTGTGTAAAATATTTTTGATCTTCTCGGTCTTTTGAATTTCTTTGCCAGTCATTTTAACAATATTTTTGTGACCATTTCCTAATTCTGTTAGTACCCTTATTTCGTTTTTGATTTCATGTTCATTGTAATATCCTGGAATAGCGCAAATTTGTTTTACTGTATCAAAGTGTATTTTCGTGTTTTTAATGTTCAATGTATGGGTTTCTTTTTGTATTTGTCTGAAAGAGACCTGTTCTATATCTTTAGATTGAACGAGTAACGTATGACGATTAATGACATCGCCTGCACTCAAACCATAGACAATCATCAAAGTCAAAAAATGCATTTCAAAAAGGGGAAAAGTGCCAAACACTTGCAACCCCATTGTGCCAATCATTTTAATTCTCTTTGGTCACAAATAGTACAATGTTGTAAAATTTTATTTTCTTTTTATCGCGTCACAACTGGTACCGTCGCAAGTGTTCTGAATTCAAAACTATCTGCTTTTCTTTTTACCCCAGTCGTAGGTGTATGTTCCCCTTTAAACCATTCATGATTCAATGCATCTATTGCAGTAATTCTATTATTCAGATCTCTTGTAGTCATTTTTCGTAATAAATCCAACATATTTGCATCTATTTTGTGTTCCAACATTCTAAAATCCTTTGAATCCCCTGATAATGGCAAATTCTGATCATATCCTTGTTTGAATAATGTCAATAATATCTTTCCCAATGTAGCACCCAATTGAAATATATCCACCATTTGAGCATTTATTGTTTCATTTTCATTGATTTCTGGTGGCAAATACGCTGGAGTAGCTATTAAATTCTCAAAATTAATATATTTCTTTTGAATAACAGATTCTAAATCTGCCAATACAATTTGTGTCAAATCATTTTCCTGTTTTATATAAATATTATCTGGTTTAATATCCAAATGAGCATATCCATGACTGTGTAAATACTTTAATGCTGATAATATTTGATACATCATAGTACGCATCATTATTTGGAAATTCTTTAATTGTTTTTCAAATCTCCAATTATTAATAAAACTTACTAAATCATTTGGATAATAATCCATTTCGACACTATAGCAATATTCTGTATAATGTCCATCAAATAATAATCGGTATTGCTTTTCAGTCATGCCTTTATCGATGCCTTTGATGATATTTGGATGTTTGAATTGAGTCATGAAAAGTATTTCTTGTTGAATAGATTGGATGATCACTTCATTGCTTGGATCCGTACAGCTCTCTTTAATGACAGATGTGCCATGTTTGTAAATTGTAGTCTTTTTAGATCCCAAAGTACCCAAATGCTTTTCATTTGTATCCAGAATACTTGGATATATTTCATTTAATACTATGGCATAAATACGAAATAGAATGATCATATTTAGAGGCATTTGGTCACTCGTTGTTTTTGTTGTTGGATGATGCGATTTGGGGATATTTGTGATGTCATTTGTTTGATCATGTGGCACATTGCGACACAGGCAAATGGATCTCTATATTGGACTGTCATGGCATCATACATGGCATAAAATGGGTATGAAATACTCTAATATGGGTATGAAATGGTTGTACGACAATTGTGAATTCTATTTTCAGGTGCATTCATTTTGGTGTCACTCTAAATTCGCACAGATCAATTTGGTTAAAATGACGACATTTGAACTCCTTGATGCAGATGCTTATGCCATTGCTTCTATTTGGATTGCCTGCTCTAGATCAAACTCGGAATGGTATAGCGACACCGGGAAATGACAATTTGAGGCATCCTCTGAATACGTCTCCGGGTTCATCTACTGATTCATCTACTGATGCAGCATCTACTGATTCTACAGTTCAGCCAGGCAGTCAACCCGTTAAACAGAACCCTGTCAAGACATTGGGTATAGCATTATCTCATTCTGTTGCGAATACCGTGCTGTATGCCATTTCATTTGTTGCCACCCTTTTTCATCCAAAATAAATCATCAATACAATTTATTTAAATATGTCATGAATTTCCACATGCCTACATTCATTTCTTGATTGCCATGTTTATCTGTGACTTGTTCAGGGAATGCAATGCCAAATCCCTTTAATCCTTCTAATTTCACGTCATTTTGATAAATTTGACCACTTAGTACATCGTGGTGTATTTTATTGGATGTACCACTTGATGTACTAGTCACTGAGTCACTTGGTGTACCTGTATCTGGTGTTGTAATGCGTGGCAAAGTACGCTGTTGAAATCCAATGGCATAAATCAAATAATCCATATTTGGCATTTCTTGCGCATATTGCACATCTTCATTCTCTAATTGAATCATTTGAATATCAGTATTCATTAATTCCTCTTTTGCCCAATTGGCTGCTTCTCCTTTTAATCCAGTATTATCATATTTAATATAATCTGGATAATATTCTGCATATTTCAATGGATGACGATGGAAGCATTTAATAGTGAGTGTGTGATTGTATTTCATATTTAAATGATGTAGATTTCTTAATATTAAAATGGCAGAATGGGAATTACCAATGACTGCAATTTTAGAATTGGGTTGAATTTGATTGGTTAATTGAATGGGATGTAATGCCGTATCTAAATCAATCAATTTCATTAATGGATTCACTAAATGTGGTCCATTAACAGGTTGAACAGGCTTAGAACCCGTGGTTAAATAAATATGTTGAGATTGGATAATTTGATTGGTTTTGATATTTGAGAATGGATCATCAGATTCTAAATCAACCGAATCATTAGACATGTGCAATTCATAATCAAATGGTTGTTTATAATGAATTTGAGTGATACATCCTTTAAAATGATCTACCATTTGATTTTGAATAATTTGATTGGATAATTCCTTGACCATTTCACATGGATAATTTAAATGACAATTGGCATTGGGATCCATTTCCTTCATTTTTAATAGCGATGGACTATTTAAATTGTGAAATGAATGACATTGATTTGCGAATTCAGTGAATAATTTGATTTTCGTATTAGATGGTACCAAATCATATTTAGATAATCTACCACCATCAAAATACGGATCAACCCATAATATATTCTTGAATTGCTTATCTAATAATTTACCAATTAATGCGAGTGATGCAGGACCCGCACCGACTACGACATGTTCATACTGTTTCATGGGGATTATTTGGCAAATGCATCGAGTCAGTACATGTTGGGATCTAGCAGGTGCTTGACGAGCAGTCTGACGAGCAGTCTTGGGGGATATCATCTCGGTGCATTCACACGTGCATTATCAATTTGATCATTTTGATCAGTTGATGCTTCATGATGTGATTGATGATGCAATATATGTTGTCATATTAGCTCATTAAAACATCCCACGTCGTCATTAAATAATACAGGGTCAAACTATGTTGTATGCTTGTTATTTCGCAGTGATGTTGAGAGATTCATTACCATTTCAAATGGCTTCTCTTAGATTGAAAGAATTGGTGAATGTAAAATATCCAAATCTAGTGCAACAAATTGATTCTAAATATGATGCTGCACCAGAGGATGATAGAATTAAACTAGAATCTCAATTAAGTGTGGCTATGAAAGAATTGGAATCTGATTTGGTAATAAAAACCATTGGTCAAGATGTGATGAGCACTGTAATTGATTTTGCAGATGCAAATAAGAATGAATTGTATGGATATGCCAAATGGGTGACTAGAGAGAATCATAATTTGCAATATTTCAAATTTGTGGCCAATGAGTACATTGCATCCGTACGAGCAGATGCTGAGAATGCTGAGAATATTCAAAAAGTGACATGGCGTAGATCTACGCATATTCATGCTAGAGATTTAAGACATGAATTTCAAGAATTTGCAATGCATGGCACCACCGTCTATTTAATCACTGGATTATTAGAACATATTGTCACATTTATTGATAGTGTGAGAGCATTAGTGGGTGCAGAAGCAGAAAGACCTACAGATATCTTTTTGATGATTTCTAGTTCAATTTCATTGGCATTTTTATTAATCATGGTATTTGGGACAACTCAGGGATTGGATATTCAAAAACCATTGAGAAAATCATTGCCAGGTGAAACACCGCAATTTGTATTGGCATGGCGAATGGTCAAGGAAATCTTACGACGCATTGGGATTATTCGTGAAGATTTAGTAGCACCACCTTTTGATATTGAAAATAGAATTGCTGCAATTGCTGCTACTCAAAATGAAAAGAATGAAAAGATTGGAAAATAAAAATGTGTCAATTTATTTTTTAAAACAAATGACTATCCCAATCATCACCAAATCATATTTAATCGCAGTAGGCATTCTATTTATCCTAGTGCAATTACAAGTATTTAATCAATTAACCATCATGTTTAAATACTCGTATGTATTCAAAAAAATGCAATTTTATCGTATTTTAACCAGTTATTTATATTTTGGAAGTTTATCGATTGATGTCTTATTTCACTTGTATTTTATGATACGCTATTTAACATCATTAGAACAGATGTTGAATAGCATTGAAATATTGTACATGTTGATGATTGGAACCAGTTCGATTACTTTATTAAATTGTTTCGTAGATTTCCCATTTTTATCATTTTCACTGTCATTTATGATTATATATGTATGGAGTCGATTAAATGCGAGTTTATTATTCTCATTTTTTGGATTATTTACATTTTATGCGAGTTATTATCCAATTATATTAATTAGCATTTCATTTATATTACAGAATCATGTGCCATATCATGATTTAATGGGATTATTAGTGGGACATGTGTATTGGTTTGGAAATCATGTGTATCCTCGATTACAAACAAATCAAGGAACCAGTCGTAAATTGGATTTATTTAGGAAATGCATTGTTTAAAGCACCTAGAATGTTGTATTTGGTATTTGGACCATTATTACAAGTGCCTATACCACCAGAACAAGTTGAATAAATATAATTTATTTTTCTTGTAATTCGGCTGCTTCTATCAAGTACTTCTCAGCTTTCTTTAAATCAGGAGTAACACCGAGACCCTTTTTGTAAATAACACCAAGACGATGTAGAGAGTCTTTAGCCAATGAAAATTGCCCACAATCTTTATACAAATCACTAAGATCAATTAAAGAATCAATGTCTCCTAAATAAACAGCAATTTGGTACAATTTCATGGCTTTTAAGACATGTTTCTCGCATCCAAATCCATTGCGGTGGAAGATGGCTAGTGAATGAAAGCCTTTGGCACACCTTAAATTTGCAGCTTTCAATGCATATAAGAAAGCTGTTTCATAATTTTGTACCACCTCTTTCCCTTGAAAATAAATAGCTGCCATCTGGCAATATGCGAGACCACATCCCAATGCACCTGATCGACTGTAGAATTCTATGGCCTTTTCAATTTCACTTTCTTTTTCTTGCATGAATCCCAAATAATATATCGCAAAGGCATGATTTTGTTTTGCACCAATTTTAAAACATTCTAATTTATCTTTTTCATTTTTGAGATAAATCCCCAACATTGTTGCAGCATATCCCTCTTTTTTGATTGTGAATAATAATTGGATTGATGTAGCCTTATCTGCTGGTTCGGGTTTGCCATCGTAGCACATTATTGCGGTCAAGTATACAGCTACTGGTACCGTTAATGCTTTTAAAATATTCATGGCTTTTTCATATGATTGCTCACAGCCAATTCCAAAAAAAAACATGATCCCATGCATTAAGCGATCAGACTTCAATTTTATGTAAATTTGTACAAATTCGGGACCATTTGTTTGATATTTCTTATAACAAGTCGATAAGAATCTGTTAATGGTCTCCATATCAGCAAATTCAGAAATAATTTGCAAAAAGTACTGCTTAAATTTTTCTGGTTCGTTGACTGAACTTTCTAATTTGAGTTCCAATGGTAATTTTATGGCTGGTCCCACCAATTTAATTATATCAGCCTCTCCAACGGATGGCACATCCATGAGAGTTTCTATCAAATTTGTTAATTCTACAACTTTTGCTGTTGAGTCTAATTTACCATATTTAACAGCATTTTTATAATACTGCAATGCTAAATCTACATTTTTATTGACACCGTATCCTTCCTCGTACATTGAAGCAATATAATTATGCGATTCAGGAATATTTGATTCTATGGCTTTTTGAAACGATTCCAAGGCAAGAGAATAATTTCTTTCACACCCGTAGCCGTGTAAATACATGACACCCATGTTGTGATATCCCATCGGCATTTCATATTCAATGGCACGCGTGAAACACTCGATTGCTTTTTTGTAATCATTTCTTTGGTAATATATGCCACCTAATCCAACCCAAGCCTCATGAAAACCCTTGAAATAAGAAAGCTCATAAAAATGAATGGCTTGCCCTTCATTTTTTGTACATCCGGTGCCATTTTCATAGCAGGATGCCAAATAATAATATGCCATGGAAATGTTGGATTTAGATGCCAAAGAGTAGCAATTGAATGCTGAAGGTTCTTCTTCGGTTCCATTTCCACATTCATGCATATATCCTAAAAATACTTGTGCAATTGGGTCCTTGCACGATTTAAACATTAGAAAAGTTTTAGAATCATCAATTTCATGACCAATTCCAAAATACTTGCAAATGGCGGTGAACAATGTATCTCCAGCACTGATTCTCAATAAAGATAAATCGATTTCTTTCAAATTTGAAATAAATGCATCGATAGTGGCAATCGAAACTGTTTGGAGCAATTTCATTAATGATGGCTTGAGCAAATCAATATTTACAGAAACAAGGGCCTTTTTAAATATCATCAGCATAATCTGAAAATTAGGCGTGTTGAGTGACAAAAAATCATTCTTAAAGTCTTGTGGTTGAATGGGTTCGATTTTTTGGGGATTATTTGAAATGGCATTTGCATCGACTTTTCTATCTTTTTCCTTCTTAATTGCTTGATTTTGGATTGTGGCACTCTCAGAGTCGATATGTCTAGTTGGTGTTTGAGGACTATCATTTTTGGAGTCAATTTTGATATCTTTGACAACAATTGATCGAATTTCAACTGGAGAGGTAGGCTTAAAATGACTTTCTAAAAGAAGCACCATTTTTTTCATTATTAATCTGTCTTGAGGCTTTGAGGCCCAAGCTTGGACCATTACACTAAATAAAGGTTCTTTGATAGTCTTTTCAGAATATGGTCTCAATCCTTGACACACTGCTTCTTTCATATCACTGGATCCAAAATCTTTCCATGGAATTGTTTTTGTAGCAATTTCCCCTAAAACAATTGCAAATGCGTAAATATCTCCAGCAAATGGAAAATTTGACCGTGCTTCTACATATTCTGGTGTGATATGCCAGTACTCTGGTGCTCTCCATTGGTCTGTTCCGATAGTCCTACTTTTGCCTACAGAAGACATATTTGAAGAATTTGTTAATTTAGACATTCCTTCATTAATTTCAATTACCTAAATCAATGATGCGTGGGATGAATAACTTATCAAGCATGATATTGTTTGATTTTATGTCATTATGCGCAATGCCATTCAAATGCATATAAGCCAAACCACGGGCAATCCCGAGTTGAATTTTATTAATTTGGTCTTCTGGTAACACCTCGTCATAATATAACCAACTCGAAAGTGTATGGTTGTCTATGTACTCTGTGACTACTCCCAAATTGCCATTTAGTGCAGTAACTCCAAAAAATTTCACAATAAAGGGAGATTTTTGTAACATTTCAAATGCTTTGACTTCCTTTAAAATGGATTTGTTCTTTTGAAATGCATCTGACTTGATCTTGTAGCTGCCAGGATCTTTAAACGGTATATCCTTCATACGCTTCACAGCAACATGCAATCCTTGCCATTCTCCCATGTAAACTGCGCCAAATGAACCACTTCCCACTTCTTCCTCCATATTCACAGTGATGTCACTAATGTAATCAATTTGAAATGGTCTACTTTTCTCAATGATCACCTCTTTCACCACCTGCAACTGTGGCACCGTCACTTGTCGGACCTGAGAATTCATGAGTTGCTCAAACATTGCTTTTATATCAGCCATTTGACTTTCTGACGTATTCATATTCTCTTTAACAAGTTTGATAACCTCCACAGAATCTCCTGAGCCACTCATTTTATCAATCTGACTAATAAGAATCTCCAACTGTCCAGAAATTTCTGCGTCATTTTTGTTTAATTGACTGGTGTCGTCTTTGATGTCAATCGTATTACACACCACTAATTCACTTAAAAGTCTGCTCAGCTCCTCATTATAATTCATTAGTTCATCTTTGAACTTGTCTGCTTTCAATACTTTTTTAATCACATTTCTCTCCTCAAAACGCGTCACAAACTCAGAAATACCCTCCATAGTTTGTATCAAAGTACCTAATGTGTGTATGGTAGTCTCTGAAAATGTTTTCGACCCCATGTCTTGAAGAATTAAAAACAAACGACTTAATCTCAAGTGCAATTGCTTACATTCATCCAAATTTTCATTTGCTATTTTCATTCTTTCCAATATTGGTAGTATAAATCCAATAATTTCAAAAGCTTTTCCAATTAAAATTACCTCCATTGGATGTAGAATGACCTAATGGTAAAGTGGCTAGTATTTACAAAATTTCATGGAAGAATTGACAGAGATTTAAGTATCAAGTGTCATTTCATTTAAAATTACCACAATCAATTATTACTCATTAGTGCCAACAACTTAAAAGAGATATATTTATTGCAATAAATGCATTTTACATGAGAAACAAAGTAGATACAGCCAATACTGAGAATGAGGTGGCACGTGAAGATGAGACTTTGTCACTGCCACCATCTTTGGTACTATTGCTACTTTGTGTAGTATTTGTGCTGCTTGAATCACTTGATGAATCACTTGACGAATCACTTGATGATTGATTTGATCCATATTTTGCAGCACATGATTTGACTGCATTTAGTTGATCTGTAGTCACATTTGGGATATTCCCACTGCTAATCATCGTCAATGACATTTTAGCAGCATATTGGGCACATTTATCAGGGCATTGCATAATTCGTGATTGGAAATCTGGATTTTCTGCGCATATTTGACCATCTTCTTCATGACATTTGGTGGCATAAATCCATACGGATCCATTCTCCATATCTTTATCA
>JADGIG010000151.1:0-15391 GCA_018985235.1 Sanchytrium tribonematis
TGGAAACAGCATTAAAAGATTCTAAAACGACTGACTTGAAAGATGATAACCCAGTGGATGATCCAATTGAATAAATTACAATCATTTTGTGATTTTACAAGTTGCGTGATTTTGTTTGATCCCTGTTAAATGTTGATGTTGATATTTGCCATTCTTTCACAGATCCAAAAAACACTCGTATTAGATCTAGACCATACCCTCATTCACGCTATCCCATTCCAATTACCTCCAAATACTAAAATGAATCAAATGACACTCATTGACGATGTCATTATATACTTAGATACCAGTCCCGTTATCCAGATCGATTCCAATTCATATCTATTATGCATAGATCATGAGTATTATAAAGTATATATTCGTCCATTTGCAAGAGAATTGATTGAAATCGCACATTCAAATCAATATGAAATCATCATTTATACTGCTGCATCACAATATTATGCAGATTTAATCATCCCACTTCTAGATACCCATAATCGAATCACTCTCAATTATTATAGACAAGATTGTCATGCTTTGTTTTATCAACATCAATTTCATTATTATAAGTACTTGACTGTATTAAATAGAGATATGGATCATTTAATCATGTTGGATGATAATCCACAATATGTGATGCCAAAAGAGAATGTAGTGGGAATTATTCCATATCAATATGATCAAGAAGATGATGAATTAGAGAAATTTGCAAAAATATTGGAAAACGTGGGATAAATTCAAGACTATTTATTTAATCAGTTAATGGATTAAGATTAGGGAGGGTTTCGGCTATCGATTTACCACTTTTCAAGTTATTAGCAATTATCTTAATTAGAGTTTCAACTCTGTTCAAAACATCGTCATTTTCTTCTTTTTCTGTCCAAATAAATGACTTGACTTTTATACTATTCTGCCCTTCAACGAATGAATCTGGATTATCATCAATTAATAGCACATTATCGACATTATCATCCACTATTGATAAATCTTTTTGAAACTTTGGAATGTCAACATCTCCTATATTTGTACAAGATTCTCTGTAATATTTCACATCAAACAGATCCTTATTAGGATCAAACAGATCATTACTAGGATCAAGATATCGAATAATATCATCTGCATATTCTCGATTTGCTGCTGTAAAGATACCCACTTTGAATCCCAATTGTTTCGTAAATTGCAGCAATTCTCTGGCATATGGTCTAATTTCGACAATAAACTCATTAATTGCAAACACATGAGAACTTCGTTCTTTTGCATTTTCATTAAGCTCATTCAACATCTCATCAGTTAATGCTGACCCACACACTTCAAATGACACAGTGCGAATTAATGTAAAGTCTAAATCAAACATGATAGTTATTTGATTCAATGGGTTATTTACATTGACTGCATTGGATGTATACATTGCATAAATTGCAAGTAAAATGGACAACATTTGTTTGAAGAGGAGAGGGCTCCTTTTGCAAGGTCTTCAAATCACATGCATTTGTGATTAATTTGATCCAATCATCAAAGAGATGGAGTCACACGCGTGTCACCATCAACATGACAGAATTCTATTCGTTCAATTTTGTTGGATGTGATTTGAATCACGTGCTGTATCATGAGATGATTTGTGGTGTCATTTTGTCATCATTTTGAATCCCTCAAAACAAATGTTGTTTCTACTATATTTATTCAGTCTATTAATCAAACGCAATACTGATAAACACGTCGTCCATTCACTTGCATCCAATATTGAAAATGAATTCACTATTGTTTTAGATTTAGATGATACCCTCATATATGCAGAATCAATATCCAAATTACATTATTACTCCCATATTCTACATAAATCAAAAGGAAATGCATTGCAAATTGATGATGAATATTATATTGTGCATATTCGACCATTTGCACTTGAATTTATTCAAAATTTACATGCATTAAATTACGAATTGATTTTATTTACAGCTTCATTACAGCCATATGCAGATGCTGTTATGAAATTAATAGATCCAAATCAATTGGTAAAAAGACGATATTATAGATCAGATTGTACACCCGTGTATTTAAATGGTAAATTGAGTTGGCATCAAAAAGATTTGACGAAATTGAATCAAAATATAGATAATATTTTACTCATTGATGATAATGACTATTCATTTCTTGAAACACAACAAAATAACAAATGTTTGATTCCCAAATATTCTGAATATTATTTGAATAATAAAGCAGATCATACCTTGTTGAAAATGTATGAAGAATTTCGATTTTTAACGAGTTTACATCAATAAATAATGGATATTTGCAAAAATGATGATGATTTTAATGATATTTGCATTATTTAGCAGTCGATATAAATCACCTATTGATAAAATGTCAAAGAAATACATCAAGACACTCGTATTAGATTTAGATTTGACTTTAATTAATTGTCAATTCATTTCTGAAGAAGATTATGAAAAATACAAATATAAAAAAGTGGAAATCTCGTTAATCAGCCCAAAGGTTGATAATATACAATATTATCTCCGTGTATATATCCGGCCATATGCTATAGATCTCATTAAATCAGCACATGAATTAAACTATGAAATCATTATTTTTACAACTGCATTGGGGTTTGGGGAATAATGTATTAATAATTGATGATGATGCATTTGTCATAAAATATCAACGAGAAAATGCTATTCAGGTTCAACAATATAATGGGGTTAATGATGATGAATTGAAGAATATCATTCCACATTTAATAAAATTAATGGAATATAAAAGGACAGTCCCAGAATATTTAAAATCAAACAATTTGATTGCATGTGATGATGCAGTCAGTGGATGTGCTATTTCATAATAAATTGTTGCAAATGGTCTCACATGATCACCAAATGACACGTCAAATGATGTATCACGGGATACAATATGGTGTCATTTTGTACACAGTTGTGACGTCATTTGTTTGATCCCATTTCAATCCCTGTATTTTGATGTTGCTGCTTTTAATTCATGTCATTTCATATTTGGCACCGACTCCTGCCACATTGCTGCCAGATTTAATTGATAAATCCAAAAAGACAATTGTCATTGAATTACTCGATACATTACTCTTCATCAAAAACTCTCCTATACCCAATCCAAATACTCATTTGGTTATTATATTTGAAAATAAGCCCATTTATGTCTATGTTCGCACTTATGCAATGCATCTAATTAAAACAGCATACAAATCAAATTATGAAATAGTCATATTTACAAGACTCTCTAAAGTGAAAGCATTGCAACTCATGCAGAGATTAGAAATACAAAAACATGTTCATCATTTATTAGCACAAGAATCTTTAACATCGTACAATAACTTCGATGGTAGTACCTCTCTGATCAAAGATTATTCCCGATTAAATAGAAATATGAAAAATGTCTTGATTTTAGATAATCAACCCAATGCCCTTACAAATTATCCTGTAAATATGATTATAGTCCCTAGTTATACAATGATTAATAATACGGATAGTATATTAAATGATTATGCTAATGCTTTAAACAAAACTATTCCTTATATTGTAGAATTATTTCGTAAAATAGTCGTATTTGATTTAGATGATACCTTGTTTCACGCGCAACAAATTGAAGAACAGGATTATAATCCAAATAATAGTCATCATATTAAAGACGGTGATTATTATGTCAATGTGCGCCCAGATGCCATTCATCTTATAGAAGCAGCATATGCATTAAATTATAAAATAGTTGTATTTACTGCTGCTGAACAAACTTATGCAGATCAAATGATTGAATTAATTGATCCAAATCATAGAATACATCACAGATTATATAGAGACAGTTGTTACATTAATGAATCTGGCAATTTTATAAAAAACTTGTCAGAATTGAAGAAATTAGACATATTTGTTGATTCAATGTATAACAATGTCATTATGTTTGATGATAATCCATGGACTTTATCAACAAATTCAAATAATGTCGTATTGGTGCCACCCTACTCAGTTAGCTTAATAGAAGGGAAAAAAGATAGAATCTTACAAGTTTATATTCAGTTATTAAAAATGATAGTCTCTAGCAGAGAAAGTATTCCATCACTACTTAAACGATATAAAATAGTACCAAGAAGCAAGATCAATTCTAATCTACTTAGTAAATAATTGGGGCATCAAATGATCCATCACGCGTTTGATCCCTGTATTTTCATGTTGATGATTTTATGGGATGGTACCAAAAATGATCCAGATGAATATGTTAAAGATTTATTGCAATTAAATCGAGATTTGAGAAATGTGATTTTTTTAGATGATCATCCGTCTTCATTTCGATATCAACCCAATTATGCCATATTGGTGCCAAAATACTCGATAAATTTGAAGAATAATGTACGGGATACTATATTGGATCTATATAGCAAGTGGTTGACTGAAATAGCTGATAATCCCAAAGATATGGCAGATTTAATACTCGATTTCAAATTAAAGCATTATTTATAATCAATCTACATAATAAATACGCTATCACGATGTCATTTACATGGCAATCACAATCATTTTAGTATCGACTCCTTTTATTTGTTGATTGGTTCTTTTAAATTGTGTATTCAATTGCCATGTGTGAGATGGTCGTACATGATATTACAAATGAATGTGATTTGTAGAGATTAATGATGTACTCTGATCATTGAATACAAATTAATTCGAGTGAGCTCCTATTCAAACAGAAAAAATGTTGCTGATTTTGATGATGATGTTTGCAGTGCCAATGAAGGACGAACCTGATGATTCTGTTTTTACTGAAAAAAATGTGGCTCCTCCAAATGATGGCGACGAGTGGGGACCGTTGTCTGAAGAAGACCAAATTGTTCAATTAGGAAAGACAGTCATATTTGATTTGGATTATACACTAGTAAGGAGCAAAATTACTTTTGTTGAGGACCGCAACAATGCAAATCGAATTTTTGTCATAAGATTAATTGATGGCAAATATACAAAGTTGTGGTATGATGTTCAAATAAGACCATACGCCATTGATTTACTTAAAACTGTTAAAAATTTGGGATTCAATGTTGGTATTTTCACAGCATCTGAGCAGGATTATGCAGATGAAATCATTAAATTGTTGGATCCAGATAATGATATTATTACGCAGAGATTGTACAGAGATAGCTGTATTCCTGTTTACAATGATGAAATCAGCACTAAAGTTGATTATTACATGAAAGATTTGACTAAAGTGAAGGGAGACTTGGATAATATGGTGTTGGTAGACGATGACGATCGTGTGGTGTTTAAAGGGCAAAACCATATACCAGTCAATTCATACTTTGGTGAAAATGGCGACCATGAGTTGCGTCAGGTTGGAGTATTGCTCAATGAAATTGCCAGATCAAAAGAAGAATCGATTTCAGAAACCCTTGCAGAATTGTGGGCACGACGCGAAAGATCAAACACCATTTAATTTAATAAATCAATGAATGAAATCAATTTTATTTATGAAAACATCTATCAATTTGTTCATCTGTTTCACCATCCATTATTTTCTTGACAGTCAATAAAGTACAAATACCCATACTCAATAATGCAAATATAATTAATCCGATATTAGATATCCTTCTCATATTACTATTATGACATGCTTTTAAATGTAATAGAGGGGGGAAAATGAAACTAATTGGAATGCAAACAAATACGCCAGTTAAAGAGACAAATAAATCTAAAATACCACTAAAACACCATGCAGCTAAACAGACGACTATAACGACACATATTCTAAAGACGGATCTTTGTAATTCGGTGGATTTGGATGTTTTGTGGCCTAAATGGGGATCAGGGAATAATGGGGCTTCCATGATTTCCATAGCGGGAAATAATTGGAGTGGGACACTGACTGAGATGGCAAATACATAACCAATCTGTAATACTTGCAGGAAGATGCCATTTGGCATATTGAGGAGAATGATGGTTTCAGTTGATTTGCCAAATACTAGAGATGAAAAGGAGCCTACGACGCAGTACATGATGGTGAGAAATATGATGGATATTTTCAGACATTTGCCGAATTTGGAAGGATCTGCCATTGCTTGACGAACCGGAACGACTAAATAAATAAAAATGACCTAAACCGATGCCTTCAAATGCACTGATTGCAATACCGTAAAATAAGACCATACTAGAGATATTAGAAGACATTTTCCATTCTAAATCATGGTCGGATACGCCTTTAATGTCATTCCAAAGCACATAAATGATACTTAGAAAAATAGCCACATTTCCAACTAATGCGACATTTGCAAAGTTCTTCATCTGTCTAATGAGAACTAGAGGAATGTAAATGACTAATTGAGCCATAATCAGCAGAAAGAAGTCATGTACTTGTGTTTTACATTGAGATAATGTAGAAATTAAATCTTTTAAATTACTGGCTACAAAGATAATGTAGATCATTGCAAATGAGAATTGAGCAATGGCAATACTAAGGAGGACTATGCCTTTGAATTTGGGACCATATAAAGTGGCTGCAATGTCTTGATAACTGCCAGGAACCACTGATGCTGCTTCTGCTAATAATAAAAGACCCCATAAACTCACAGATGCTGAGAAGACTAGAAAGAATAGAGATGGGATTAATCCGGCTACATAGAATGCCTTTGGAAGGAATATAATGCCAGTGCCTAGAAAGGATTTGATTAATAAAAACAGAGTTTTGTTAAAACTGGCTCCACCTTCTTCTGCTATAAAACTACCATTAGTTAATCGTTTTTGCTTGGTGTCAATGATCATTTTGTATTTTCAATTTGCCAATTGGATTTGGGAGATTTGAGATTATAAAATATTTGTCAGTCTCACATGATGTCGCAGATGTAACGTGACCCGCTTTGTACCCCATATTGGCCAATCACGTCATTGTATTTGCCATTGTGATCTGTTGGGGGTATTATCCCTGTTATCTAGTGACGATTAATTTATTTTAGAGAATGTTGTGTGAAAATGGTCAAAATGAGTCACTTTAACTAACAAATTAGGAAAATGCACGCACCAGTAATTCCATTAATCAATAGCAACAAATTCGATCCATTTCAATGAGGGTCATTCATTTGCCCATCTGACAAATATCGCCATCAGATGATTCACGTGTTCAAAAACAGCACATCCAAATTGCGCACCTATCTCATCATCCTTTTCTTTTTAAACTAGCTAGTCACACATTCTAAATGATCATCTTCACACTGTTACTCGCAAATCTAAACACACAAAGTCGTTGCCCATCTTCAATCACAATTCATTCTTCTGAAATGTCTCCTAAGCAATATCAACTTCTCCAATTCATCCAATCTGTTCTTGATGATGTCCCAGAAGACCAAATCAATCATGATTTACAATCTTTTGATGCTTATCGATTGTTAAATGCAATTAAAGATCAAGATTCTGCAATTGAGAAATTAGTAAGTCAATCGCATTTAGGTGATTTAACCAGTATCAAACATGTCACAGAGGCATTAAACCAGTTCACTGCCACTAATACTGTCCGCCAAGTGAGTCGATTCAGTAAACGACAAAATAGAATCACCGTTCTTGGAGTTACTCGATTTACAATTGTCATTGCTGGTATTGTTTTTTATGCAGTTTGGTCGGGACATCATGGAGAAAAGGGTAAAAAATTATCTTATGGTGGAATGGGTGCCTATTTAACAATTCTAGCTGAATTACTTGCTAGTTATTTAGATCAAAAATGTTTTAGAAAAAGACCACTTGTAGATAATTCAAGCACAGAACAGGCACAAAACACCGAGTCTGAAGCATAAGTAAAACAAATTTTTTGATTTGAAAATCAAAAGGCCATTTGGGAAGCCTTTTATGGCACACAGATCTCTGCACGGAAATATCTATGACATTAATGATTTTAATGACACAGATTCTTTGAATACAATCACCGATTATGATTGATATAAAATTGTTCTGTGTCATTGATAAAGAGGCCTCTGCACGGAAATTCTGCCCAATAAAAGGCTCTAAAATATTTGCCAAAAAGTATAAATACCCACGCTGCCCCATTTATTATCAATGAAGTTCTACAATTCACCAGCATATCTACCAAACGCAATTAGTTATCATGCTTCAAGTTCTTACATTTGTGCAACTGATATGCACACAAGCTCCAAATCAAAATGACTGGACTGGAATCAAATTACCAAGCAAGGTGAAATATGTCAACTCATTCACCGTTTATGGCGAGGAAATTTACATTCTTGATGACACACACACATTGTGGTACAAGAAGGATATGGGAGATTTGAGAAACCAACAAGATGATTGGATTTTGAAACCTCACATTCAATTCACGACAATCAATGTGGCTCCAGATATGCTTGGTGGCATTACTTTAAATGGGACATTTATGGCGTTTAACTACAAGACCAAGGAAATGGAAAATCCGTTTCTTGGCGATGTTGCCACTCAATCCTCCATTTCTTCGGTGGACTATTTTTGCGCATTAGTACATCCAAAACTAAAGAGCGGAAGAGCCAGATCATCCTCCGCTCAAAGTAGTGTGAAATGTCAATTTGGACACGGGACAGAAATTCAGACTTTGGAATCCAAAGTACAATTTATTCAAATTCAGTATTTCCATAACGTGGATGATAGAATGCTTATTTTTGCATTAGGAATCGACGGAAAGATCTATGTTTGGACTGATGGTGGATGGGTTGCAACGGAAAATGAAAAAATTTATAGCCAATTCCATATCGCAGCTTACAAAAAGGATGATTTTATTGTTTACGGCGTTGAAAAGTCAGAAAATACCAGAGTGCTTAGTTGAGAATAAATTGGATCAGGATCATTTTATATTGTTTTTTACTACTTAACTGACTTCTAAATTTAGAAACAAAATCCAAGCCACATCAATTCCATTGGTTTAAAAATGCTATAAATAGTAAACTAGTCCCTCATGGTAGGCCACAAATGTTACTGACTACTCTTTATGGGAAACCAGTGATTTCTGATGCACCATTCGCACTCAGCCAATGCTCTAATACACCCTATAAAGTCCAACAAACCAATTCATTGACATTCATAACCACGAGTTATAGCTATAAAGCACTCCCAGATGGATTATACGACATCTACATGGATTTCCAAAATACTGAGAATGTCAATATCACTTTAAAAAACTGTGATTTGAGTAATCAGTGTGATTTAATGAAAGCATACACGTATACACAGTTGAAGAGTGGTGTGACTGTTAATTTCACTGCATTTGAATATGATTCCAACTTTATTGAGTACGATTTCCAATCATCCAGTAGTTTAAAAGTAGAAACGACGCGTGTAGAAGTGTGTCAACATGGCAAGACAGATTTAGATAGTTGTTACGGGATTAGAGTGTGTTCTGTATTAGATTTGACTGTTTTTGACTATAGCAGTGTCAAATGCCGGGTGAGTCAAAAATTATTAAATGTAGATTATAAGACCAGGTATAAATTCAATTTAACAGAAAATAATGGACCCATTCAAGGTGATCCACAATTAACACATGTCTTCATGTCATTTTCAAACGATTCTTTCTCTGAAAATGAGATGCAAGTCTCTGCTGATGCATTTGGTGGTATTGAATTATTAGATGATAAAAGTGGATATTATTATCCAACATTAACTGATTTAGCCATGGGTGTGCGCATGACATCCACGAATGCATCCTCCATCACATTTGATTTTGGATTATATTCTGAAAAGAGAAATTTGACTCAAACCAGTCAAGTCGTGTGTAGCAATAATAAATGCATTGGATGGATGAGTCAAGCTTGTCCCGTCAATTATGTGGCACCTGGACCTGTAAATTATTATTTATTTAGACTGGTACTGGCAATAATGGATTAGTTTCAACCACTTCTAGCCCACAAGTCACACAGACATCTGGAGTAGCTCAATTGACTGTATTATTGACTGTGTTGACTGTGTTATTGTTTTAATTAGTAAATATGTGTTAAATAGGGATAGGTGGAGCAGGTGCCCGATAGAGTGCTTCTTCATAAGATGCGGTAGCCAATGCATTACTAGCATCGTCCAAAATGATTTGATCTGGTTGATTGTGAGTACTAGATGCACCAGGTTGCTTTCTTTTCTTACTTCCTATTAGATCAGTAATACTTCCAGATAACATCGAAATATCTTTCAGCGATTTTTTACCAATATTACCAGGATCGTCCAGACCGATTTGATCTGGTTGAGATGCGTCAGGTTGCTTTCTTTTCTTACTTCCTATTAGATCAGCAATACTTCCAGATAACATCGATATTTTTTTTAGTGATTTTTCACCAATGATATCCATAAAAGGAAATGAAATCCTAGGATCTGAATTTTTAATTCTAGATATTCCCAAATTTCGAATTTCAATCAAATGCTGATTTAACAATGTTTTATCTCCTTTTTGATTTGCAAATTCCACCAATTCATTTATAAAAGCGTGCCATATCTTTAAGGGTGCTGTAATAACATCATTCTTATAAATCTCAAATAAATTGACCAATGGTGTTTCCCAAATCAGAGTTGGATCTATAATATTCCTCCAATTCATGATATCATTGTAAAATGGCTTAGATAAATAGTACTTCTTTTTATTCTTGATTCCAATCGAGCTATACAAGCTGCATAAAATGCTCTATTTTCGACAGTATCTATTCGAGGCAAGCTTTCAAGTGCTGGTATTTCAATAGTGCCTAATAATTTCATAAGCAAGTAAACTTGATCATCTGGCTCTTTAAACGCAGATTTCTCAATAATTTTGTTGCCTTTATTTTGGATTGGAGTCAATAAATTGAATAAAAAACTATATTTTGTAAATCCCTCTGTCACACAAATACCCAAATCATCAGAGTATTGCAACAGATTGTCTATTAGAGTGTTGAAAATAAACAAGGGTGTTTGATCATCTGTTGCTTTTCTTATAAAACGTTGAAATAATATTTTCATAGGAGTATTTCGAAATGAAGCAATTTCGTCTTGATTTGGAACTGGTAAATCAGGTAATTCAGATAATAAACGATAAAGGTCTTCATTCACTTCAGACTGGTCATCTACGGAACCATTTTGAATCGAATCTTTGCTCGTTGGAGAAGGCTTTTTACGCTTCTCATTTTTTCTATCTCTAATTTTTTCTTTGATGGGTTCATTACAAAGATCTCTCAATTTTAACTTGACTTCAGGTACATTTTTTAATTTGGTCACTGTATATTTAATGGCACGATTACCTTTAACCCGCAAAACACGTAAATTAGAAAATAAAATGTCTTTCCGACTCGATTCATTATTAAATAAAGATGAATCTGCATTTTCAACTAATTCGACCAGTTCATTTATAAATGCGTACCATGACTTCAGTGTAATTTTTGCGTACTTTGCAAATAATTGAATAATGGAGAGTTTCCAAAATTGAGTTTCATCAATCGTATTCAGCAATTGATTTTCCCAATTCATTTTATCATTTAATATGACTTTAAAAGATTTCTTGCTCAATCCAGATATCCTGTTAAACCAAGTACGATAAAACTTCTTGCTTTCTGGTGTATCTTTTGTTGCAAAATCTTGAAGAGCAGGTAATTTAAATGTACTTTTGTAATTTATATCTTGAAGTAAACTGATTAGTATATAAAACTGATCATCTGGATTTTCATGGTCTTGAATCATCGTACATCCAATTCTTTTCATTAGTTCCAAATTATGTTTTAAATGATTTTTGGGATTTGTTTTGCCTTTAACTAGTCCCAATCCAACTTTCTGTGTAACTTGTATGAGTTGATTCATTAATACATTCCAGACATCATTAGGTGATTGATTCGGTTGTCTATTTCTTGCATGTTGTTGAAATAATTGTAGAATTGGAGTGGATAGTAATTCATGCTCTAACTGTGGATCTATTGGTAGACCCATGGGTAGATCTGTCGATGTGGTTGCCATGATTGGGAATGTCAAAGCAGTCAAAAGAAAGAGAATCATGTGTTTCCTCCTATCCATCCCCCTTTAGCAGCGAAATATCTGGCAACTGATTTATTCAAATTTAGTAGATTTAATCACTCTATCATTGATACCACTCAATTCACCCTGATAAAATAAATGTCCTTTATAAGTAGCATGACTGGATTGATTCTTTTTAGTGGCTTTATCAAATTTAGCCTTTTTACGCACACGTGGATTACTATTTAATGATCGTTTACCAGTTGTAAATTGCTTATTTTTCTGAATAGAATAATTAATATTTCTAGTTTTAGGGATTTCACGATTAAAATGAGCACCAGGTTTCAAATTGGCCAATTGTTGTTCAAATGTCAATTCATCTTCAGAGGCATCACTAAATGCATCTGCTTGTTCATTTAGTTGATTTAATTGGGATTCATTGACTTGGCTGTTTAAAATGGGTTGTGGTTTCTCAAATACCATTTCATGTTCTAATGGGGCAGTTTTAGTGGATTTTGGGATGATATTGTTGATTAATCTTTTATAATTACCATGAGAGGGTCTGATTTCGGATGTATTGCTGTCTGAATCCGTTTCTACAAGTTCATCAAAATTGATGGGTTCATCTGGATCACTCATTTCTAGAGATTCTTGGTCACTTTGAGCATCACTGTACTTACTAGTGGCATCATTGAATGGATCATCATCCATTTCATCAGTCAATTCACCCTCAGAGTCATTTTGTGGATCATTTTGAGCATCATTTTCAATTTTTGCCATTTCTTTTGTGTTTTCCAACTCATCCACTTCAGAGTCATCTTTAGCATACCTCTTGTTGTATTTACTCATATATGACTTGATTTTAACCATTAAATCGACTATAGGATGATATTCAATCCCAACACCCTCAGAAATCAATTTAATCAAAACACACAAACATTGACAATAATATACTTCAATTGGATTTAAATCTTCCTTTTTCATATATATCATCAATTCATCTTGCCATTCTTCACTAGATTGCTTCATTGGAGTGGCTTCTTCATCTGAAAAATCAATAAAATCAGATTCATTCATTTTTGCAATTTGTTGTTTGTGAATGTCAAGTGCTTGTTGTTGTTCTAATTGATCTGGTGTTAATTCATGATCTACTTCATTGGATAATTCCATAATGGGTTCTACATCGGATATTTCTGAAAATTCAAATTCTGACATCCGTGTTTGATCCAAGTTTTAAAATATTTAGTGTAACCAAAAACGTTTTTAAATACCTTTTTATTGTGTTATGGAGAACGAAAGAATCTTTTATAATATCCTTTTAAAAATGTTTTGTCTTGAGGTGTCAATGTATAATCACATGATTTACCCTCATCCCAATTTTTAAAGCACTTTGCGGTATTTTTGTCATCATTCACACAGACACCTTTAAGCGCACATACTTGTCCCTTTAAACAGTGAATTTTTTTTTTCTAAATGGACCGCAATGACCATTTTTACTTGTTTCCAGTTCTCCAGGATTCCCACCAGGTGGGCAATCAGGTCGAGATGGATCTAGTCCACATGGTACAGGATCAGGAACCTCTCCAGGATTCCCACCAGGTGCGCAAGCAGGTAAAGATGGATCTAGTCCACATGGCCCAGGATCAGGAATCTCTCCAAAATTACCAACATGTAGGCAACCAGGTCCAAATGAATCTCCATTGCAATCATTTGGTTGTACTGGTGGTGGTGATGGTGGATCACTGTCGCCTTTGCAAGTGCCATCAATATCGAATCCAGGTTTACAGCCACTTTCATAAGATGGCCCTGAGCCACACCAACCCCATGAACTGCAAACAGTACCAGTTGGGCAATAAGTGTCAATACCACAGGTCATACCAATACTTGGTGTTCCAGTTGCACCAAATGTCGATTGAATCAAAATGTAAATCATTGACATTTGATGGTATGTCGGTTTAAATAGAAAACGAGTGGTGAAATAATTTATGTATAAAGTATTTCCTTATTGGCACTTGCAAATGAGCACAGACTTGCTGCACGGTATTTGTTTTTCAAGTTTAGTGACATCAATTTATTGTAAATGAATCCAAATGATCCCAAATAGTGCCATCTTTATTACATTCCCACCACTCTTTGAATCATTAAATACATCTGCCTCACTCGGTACCACATTATTCAACAAACTACTCTGCATAATTCTCTCAAATTCACTCTCAAATCCCTTTCTTTTATCCATTGTCACATTCATCTTATTAAACCAGTCATCCAAACTACCAGGATCCGTCACAGTCGTATTCTCGCCTCCAACTGCCTTGTCATAAGTATAACATAATTTAGAATAATCTAGAATATCTGTAGCAGATACCCCTACATATTTCATTTCTCGAGTCATGTCCATGTACGCATCACTATATTTCGCATTGGGATGCTTAATATGGAATTCAATATGCATTTTTTCAACCCACGCATGATGTAACCAAAATACAATATCTCTTGGACTCGATGGCCCACTCATATCTCCACCAATTCGAGCATGGGGCGTGGCATGTGGAAACAATTCAAAATCGAGCATGGGGCGTGGCATGTGGAAACAATTCAAAATTGGTACTAAATTGATGAAATGTATTGTAATTATCAATCATTTGGTACACCGTCTTCACATGCACAAATGGCGTACGTTCAAATTGGCGTCGAATACATTGCCCATGAATGCGCACATTTGCAAATGGACCATCAATACACTGATTCATTCGATTCCCATCCCCACCAATCATTTCCCATACTTTAGATTGCCATGGATTCCCTGCTTCTCTATCATGAGACCAATACGGCACACAAATCGAGGGATCTATGGTTTGCAATGCTTGTTCAAATACACTCACAAATGCACGATGCCATGGTAAAAAGTAATCAGTAAAATGGGCATAGGACCATACGCCAATATGCCATGTGACGAGACTATCCATCACGCCATTTTCTGCCAATTTAATAAATGCATTTTTGAATTTGTTCCATTCTTCATCTGATAAATGATGGATTTCCTTACGCACACATTGATTTGTGCATTTAATATTGGCAATAGATGGTATATTCGAATTGGAATTGGAATTGGAATTAGTGGTACTAGAAGATTGAGACAATTGGGAAACTGCATTGTTATTTGCAATAAAATTGGACCATGGATTGGATTGACTATTGTTGCCATTGTCATTGGATTTGCCGGATGAATCACTCTTTTCATTGGATTGTTTGTTGGATTTATCAGTAGATTTATCATTGGATGACTTGTCCGTAGATTTATCATTGGATTTGTCAGTAGATGATTTATCAGTAGATGACTTGTCGGATTTGTCTGCTGTAGTCTTTTCATTCTTATCTACTGTTTTGCCATCTCCATTGACTGCAATAGATGTGCCAGTATTAGGTGCATTCGTCATATCAGGGCCATTTAAAATAAAGACAGGTGATTTGCCTTT
>JADGIG010000152.1:0-15389 GCA_018985235.1 Sanchytrium tribonematis
CTAAAGGTGTGAACAGAAATCAAATCGTATTAGGCATACCGTTATATGCACACCAATACAATGTAGCACCAAATGATCCTAAAAATGGATTGTTTAGTCCAAAAACTTCTAGTACAGATTCCTGGATTACCAACAAAGACATTGTAAGTTTATTGAATACTGGTAAATACAAGCAATTTTATGATGGTACTTCTCAAGTTCCATATCTCTATAATTCACAAGATGGCTTATTCGTGACATATGACAACGTACAATCGGTGACGGCCAAAGTTAAATATACAAATTACAAAAAATTAAGAGGCATTTTCTTTTGGGAGATTAATCAAGATTTTTTGACAGATCACTTAGAAGTCGCCATATTGCCACACGCACAGGAAACAATCTCGGGACTAACTTATTGGCCTGCTACAAAACTCTGCTCACCGACATCTATTTATTGTAATATAAAATGTTAATAAAGCTTGTTTTAATATCTTGGTCTTTTATAATGATCTCTCTCTGAATTCCCTCTTCTTCTGTCATCATCAAAGCTTCTTCTATCTTGATACCCGCCATTGTTTCCTTCCCTACGTTCATAGCCAACTGACCTTGGATGACGCGTATCTCTATCATTCCGGCTGTCTCGATATCCACTATTATAATTT
The DNA here is from genome assembly GCA_018985235.1 of Sanchytrium tribonematis. Lineage (NCBI taxonomy): Eukaryota > Fungi > Sanchytriomycota > Sanchytriomycetes > Sanchytriales > Sanchytriaceae > Sanchytrium > Sanchytrium tribonematis. The sequence goes on from JADGIG010000152.1 coordinate 645, forward strand.
CTGCCTTCTCCTCTATCCATTCTTTCAGGTCTATCTATACTACCGCGATAATTTCGACCATAATCTCTGTCACTTTCTGGTCGGCTCATATTTTCACGATGGTTCCTGTCTCGATGCTGTGGACGGTCGCTATTTCTTCTATCTTGATATCCTCCCCTATCATTTCTACCTCTATCATCTCTATTTTGGGGACGACCACCGCTATTTCCAAAATTCATTTCGTTAATATCTCTTCCTCTTATATCCAGATTTTTACCTTTTTCTCGGTACATCAACACTTGAGCTTCTTTCAAATCACGTAATAAATTTAAGCTCGGGCGCTTTAGATGCATGAAATTGCACATTTTCCCTCTTGCACAAGCATTGTCATCGTGTTGTTTACAAAGAGCATCCCTGAAGGAAACCACTGGCGAAAGTTCTGCGAATATGGGTCTTGCGGCATAAAATCTATTATTTATGTCCAATTGCGCTTTCTTGGCATCTTCGTCAAACCTATATTTGCAAAATACGTCTCCCACCAAATGGTCACAAATATTGTCTGTCACTATTAATTCATCGATGTATCCGTAATTCGATAGTTCAATAAACATATCTGTGTAAAACATGTCAAAATGTTGTTGAAGTTGATCCTCATTTAATTTAAATTGGTCATTTTTTGGATTTGCATAAATATTGTAAAGAACTACAGTGGGTGAGAAATTTGGGCGGGTATGTTTTCTGGCACATCTATCACCATGTCTACATGCTCCTATTTTGTAATAAAAAGAACAGTTATTTTTGTCTGATTCTGTTCCATAAGAATTCATTCTGATTTCAAGGAGTTTTATCGTGGATAAATTTATTAAATAGAATAGGTATCGCAAAGATCAAGTATTTCTTGCTGCTTTTTCAACGCTTGTTCAATTTCATAATAAAAATCTTCTGAATCCATTGATTTATTAATAATCTTTTGATATAAGAAGATGCTAAAAAATTAGATCAAATCAAGATAATTCTAGATAGGTCGCTAATGAAAAAGGAACAAATAGGGTAGCCCAGATCTAATTTTTGTTTGTATATAAATGGGACACCATACTGCTACATTATGTTATCAACAAGAAGCTACTTTGATGATTTTTTCCGAGATATTGAACAAAACAACTTGGTAAATCGAGGACATACAACAAGTTGGCATCACATGAAGTTGGATGTTATGGAAAAGCCAGATAAGGTCGAAGTCATTGCTGATTTGCCGGGTGTTTCGAAGCAAGATATTGATGTGAAACTGGACCACAATGTTTTGAAAATTCGTGCAGAAAGAAAAGAAGAAACAGAACGCGCCGATGCTAATACCATCGTGACAGAGCGCAAATTTGGCTCATTAGAGAGAAGCTTGTTATTGCCAGAATCGTGTGATGCCACGGGTGCCGCAGAAGCATCTTTTGAGAATGGTGTGTTAAAACTCTGTTTTCCCAAGAAGAAAGAAACTGATCAGGGCATCAAAAAGATTAGCATTGGATAAAATAAATTCGTTCTCAAATTATCATCTAAATATAGAGAGATTCGTATCCGAAACCCGATTCTTTTTCAATGATTCTGCAATCACTCATTTTTCTAATTGGTTTCCTTATTACTGTGTCATTGCAATTTGAACAAGAGATTTCCAACTATTATAATTATTCAAATATATATGGAATTGCTAATGACACACCGATTTTTACTCTTTCAAACTTTCGAAAATCGATATTTGGCCTATTTGATAGCAATTATAGCGCCTCTAAGATAGAAGATACATTCGATAGCGCCAATTTTAATAATCCAATCAAGGATATGGAATCCATATCATCATTATGGATTATATTTTTATGGTTAATGTTACTGTTCACAATTCCTTTTATAATCAAGGCAAAAAAATCTTTCAAATTGATTTCTTTTAATTTCTCGCAATCACAATTGCCGGCCATCGTGGAGCAGCCAGGAAAAGCACCATTCAAGGAATTTTATAAACCAGCTAACACCTCTAACACAAAAATAATTCACAGTGCGTTTCCTACTTCTAGAAAACACAGTATGGCAGATGATAGTAGTTGCAGCTCCGACACTTTGGTATCAAAAATACCGAAAAGAACGCGTAAAGATTCCTTCTTTGAATAAAATTAATAATTTCTCCTTTCATGTCAACAATTGAGATAAATCTGATTGAATCATTAAAAAGTCCATTAAAATACAACCATATCGATCCTAACGATATTGTTTACGAAAACCATATGCAAATGTCACACATTATCATGTTGATTTTTGAATTACTTACTAAAAATTGCCCTAAGACCACATTTAAAAATCTAAAATCAGTTTTATTGAAATGCATCATGTTACTGCCACACAAGGAACTTTGTCATCTATCTCCAGGTCTTATTTCTAAAATGACAAAGCTTTTAATGACTTTTAAAGATAAAACTATTGTATATCCTAGTTTGGAAGTCGTTTTAATTAAAAGCATCGGGTGTGTAGACAATGATAAATTATGTGACTATTTGCAATATTTACCATTCAAAATAGACATGACAAATTTACTCGATAAAATAATTAAATATCAAAACGTAAATCTTTTAAAATCAGTCGCAAATGCCTTCAAATACAATCTATACCAATTCAGACTTAGCGAATCACAACAAGAAATACTTTACTTTTCATTAATTCCAGAAGTAGACACCAATATTGTTGTGGCAATTAACCTTCATCGGTTTAAAATGATCAATGATTATGAATTGATACTGTCTCAAATTCAAGATCATTCTTATGTCAAAGAAGTTATGGATTTGATTCCAAGTGAGTACATTTATAATTATATTGAAAAAGACTCATCTGTACTATCCTTTTTAAGCCCTTTTTTAGAAAATGATCAAATTTACAAACATTGTGATGATTTATATTGGAAGTCGCAAACAATTGGAACTGCTGATTTTTTAAATGATGATATTTTATGGAAATGCTTACAATCGAACAACATTGTGGCAATTGAAAACATTGCGAGACACTATGATTTGTCTGAAAATGATCTAATTGCAGAGAACTTTGATTATATTGTAGATCAAGCGAGTTTGGCTTTGCCAGAAAAAGATTCAATCACCGTTTTGTGCAATGCCCTGTCTTTGATGAAAAATGTGGACGTTTCTAAAATTGCAATGTTAATGGATGATTCCATTGACTTTTCCATAGAAATCCTACGCGCTTTGCCCAAATCTGCTATTATTTTGGATGTAGGTGCTTTACTTTACAGGTATACAAATCTAATGGCGATGAACACAAATATAACAAAAATTGGTCATTTTGAAAAACAATTTCCATACTTGTCAATTTGGTTGCAACAACATCAAATTGAATCAAATATTGAAAAGTCTGATGTTGTTGTGAGACAAGAATATGAGACTGATGATATACATTTGCTGAAAATATTTAAAACCGCAATGCATTTTATCAGTTTTGAAAATTTAAAAATTCGTGCCATTTATCTTTCTATTATTTACAATTGCCTTGAACTTATACGAGATCATAAACTATTTTTGAATAGTATATACTTAATTTGGGAACAGTTGATAAATAGAATTGAAGATGAGAATGAGCAAGTTGTTTATTTTGTATTTAAAATATTAAAAAAAGTGGCCATTAACGCTACAGATTTTATGGCACATAAATTTGACTCATTATGGTTGAAAATGAAAAGAGTGATCTTGTTTTATATCAATGAACGCGAAGAGAAAATGGTTTCTGTCGCTAAACAATGTTTGATTGCATTTATAGAAAATTGCAACTTAAAAAAGGCAGATTTGCGTGAGTTAAGAAGACTTGGAATAAAGGAAATCTCAGATTCTGTAGATGTTCTGCTACCAGAAGAAGCATACCTTTTAAAACAATTGAATAAGCCTGAATGTATTTGATTAAATATTGGAAAAAAGTCTAAATAAGTAATAAAAGCAACTATCGATTCAGGTATGTTGTGTTTTTGCTTTTATTTTTTCTATACAGATGTCGAAAGATTCACAAAATTGACTATTTTTGTTGACAAAATTTGAAATGAATACTTCCAATTATATTTCAGTCTTTAAAAAATATACAAAGGACAAGAATGCAATAGAACTTTACTACATCAAAATTGAAAGAGGAAGAATAAGAAATCAACCTTGATTAACGCTGTCCAAATTCCCAAAAAATGATTCGATTATCCTCAGCCACACTAACTATTTTATCATCTGACATTGCAACATTGAATACTCGAGAAGTGTGTCCCATACCTCTTTCCAAAGATTCGATCATTTCAGTTTCTGTATATTCAGCGACTTGGTATGGCTGTTTTGGTATCATCACATTACTATTTGGTAAACTAGTTGTAAAATCTGTAGCCACAACTTTGCAATCGTAGCTTCCACTAACAACGACATTTCGAGAAGCATTGACTGAGACAGTTCTTACAAGCTCGTCATGGGCTCTGATCACATTGAAGCAGGTAGCCATTCTTAAATCATGAATTCTAATAGTTTTGTCACTAGAACCAGATACCAGTATATTTAAATCAGCATCTAAACAGGCTATACCCCTTTCATGGCCCGGGATATTCATGACTGATTGGCCATTTCTTTTGTCCCAACACTTGATGATCCTGTCCCCACCCGCAGAAATAACCATATCTTGAAGTGCCACGACACTATTTACAGCTGCTTGATGCCCATCCATGTTCACAAGTGGTGTTTCGAGATTGTTAATATCCCAGAGCCTAACGTGTCTATCCTAAGTGAGAAAAAATTTACTTTTGAGCAAGTAGCAAAAGTCTCAAAGTTGCGATATACACTTACATTTAACACCGCTTCTCGATGTGCATTGAATCTAGTTACTAGTTTCATATCGCATGCATCCCAAATTCCAACTGTGGAATCACTGCTCCCTGTTACTATTCGATTTTTTGTTTGAACTGGATGTAGATGTTCGGGTATATGTTCGTATTTTGGGTAATGAGTAGGAACTAATTCTGTACATAAAACGCTTGCTGTATGGCCTTGTAATTGGCATAGCAATTTTCCATTTAAGTCAAATATTTTTAAAAGCTGATCCCTGCCACCACAAACAATGATATCGCCCACATCCACGCAATATATACCTCTAGAGTGGACTTTTGTAGCATGAGTGTTATAATTAAGGCTTTTCCAATTTTTGTCGAGTTTATGCTCCTGAACATAATAAAATTCAAATTTTGAATGATCCATTTGTCTTTTTAATCTATAATGACGAATATATAGTCTATACCATATCAAGTCATCTTTGACAAGATTGTAATAATGATTATTGACTGATTTAAGGTTTAATAGATCTTCATAATTCATAAATTCTAAAATATGTAAAATAATTTCTTTTGGAAGTATTTTTAATGGGTCCAATTTAAGTGATTTTTCCAATAGTTCTAGAGTTAAAATTTTTTCTCTCATAGTTAATTGTGAAAATGTAGTCAAAATTGTCTCAATCGAAGAGTTATTTGATCTTCTTTGCATATAAATTATCTGATTAGTGCGTGTCAAGGGACATTTTCAGCAGATAATATTTATGAGCAAAAGATTTAATAAGGGAGGCAAAAAGCCGCCTTTGAGTTCATCTTAAGGTTTGTAAATATCTGCAGAGTCTGATGTAAAGACTTTAAAAAAAGAAAAAATAATTGCAACAAGATTGCCAGTTATATTACTAGAATGCATGGTACTTTAATACTCTGACCGATTTTCAGATTTATGCATATCATAAAACGTGTGGTGTATTTATTCTTTGTCAATCTTACTCGGACAATATTAGGAAGCATACTTTCTCGCACGAAATTTTAGCATTTTGAGTCAACCGGTTGCTAGTACTGATAAAATGGCCAAAATATATTATATCATCGATATCCCATTGAAAACCGAAAGTTTGAATGCGATTTTCTTCGAATGAAACTAATCCAACAGAATAGTCCTTGTAGGTCTCATAATCGAGGTAATGTTGGCCACTTGAAAGAATCATTATTATGTTTCTGGTATCAAACAAAGTCACTTTACAATCAAAATGGTACTGTTGCAATGTATGTAAAATACTCAATGTATGGTCAAATCTTCCATCTAATCCTCCGAAAATCCGTATTTCGTCAACATTATTATATTCTTCTTTGATAAAATTGAGGCACTTTTGAAAGTCAGTTGTATTTTGGCATGGATTAGAAATTACTTTCAAATTGCCTAAAGTCCACGTTTTGCCTTCGTATTTGTTATTTGCAACGCTGTCGAAACTTGAAAGTGCATGAAAGGAATCCATATCACCAATTATAAAATCTGGATTCAATGTTTTTCTCTCATTTCCAGCTCCATCTGCACAGATCCTCACATTCGATTCAAAATATTTCTCGTTGATGCTTTTTGGATTGAGTACAACACTAAAAATCATATGTATGAAAGTATTGTCCCTTTTTAAAATCTATCTCAGATGTTTATTACGATTTAGTTTTTTTGAGCTAAGACTTTTTCTCGCCTCACTTTTGGGAATTAATTCGACTTTTTGAAAAGATTTTATAGCCACAGAATAACCTTTGTAATCGTATTTTTCTTTTAATTTCTCTTTCACTTTCTTCAATAAGTCCGGCTTCGATGGGTCTTTGCATAATTTTAAAGCTTTTCGATGAATGTAACGAAGCTTTTTCTGCACTTTTCCGCTACTTTCAAATGTATTCAATTCATTAAAAATTACTTTCGTCTTTTTTAAATCATGGTCTTGCAGTGGACAATCTGGTACATCTACCTTTTCCCCATCATATACAGGGCCGGATTGAGTAAGTGTTACATCCGAATAATATTCTATCAAGGAGCTCTCTTTCTTCGCATCATGCTGTTTGATTATTTCTTTCAGCTTCAATTGAATTTTTTCATTATAAGGGCAATCTGGATTCTGTTCCAAATAATTACTTCGATGGAAACCAGGGTAAACATGTGAAAATGGCCGCTCCGACTCTTTTGCGTTTAAATTCTGAATTCGCTTCAGTTGCTCTCTGTAAGCATCCAAAGATTGTGATCGATAATAACCTGCAAATTCTCTAGGACTGTCCACTAACTCAATCAAGGTCTCATCTTCGCTTCTTTTATTTAAACCTAATCGGAGCAACCTACAATAACCTCCAGCACGATTTTTGTAACGCTGTCCTAGCACGCCAAATAATTGTGGTAATACAATGCTGGGTAAGAATACATCCGCTTTGGCAAGCTCATAAGATCGGGGAGTACCTATTTTGGCTTTTGTAATTAGTGGCTCTGCAAATTTTCTCAATTCTTTGGCCTTGGCTGTTGTTGTGACAATTCGGTCTCGAAGAAACAACTGCGTTGCCAAATTTCTTAGAAGAGCTCTACGGTGCTCCGCGTCTCTGCTCAATTTGGCAAATCCTTTCCCATGTCTCATTCTTATGTTACAAGGGATCAATAGAAAAGTACCATTGTACCATCAAAAACCTCTTCGCAATCAGATCTATCTTACTCGCAAGCATCCTAAAAGATACTGTAATGAAATATTAAGGCTTTTAAAAGATTTTGACACTGTTGAACTGTTTTCAAGTGGGGCGGCGATTCATACATTGTGCTGCGTCAAAATGGAGATAGAGAGACTGATATATCTACCAGTCAATGTTCCAAATTTATTGATCGAGATTTCTTGTTCGATTAAGACCTACACAATAGACCAGGATAAAAAACTAAATGGTGTTGTGCTTGAAATTACTAAAAAATAAACTTTTGCCCCTTATGGCAACTTACTATGCTTCCGTAGATATCAACGGTATTGATGTGGAGGAAGATTTGGCAAAAGCAATAGTAGATCCAATTTTCAAGTCCAGCGACTTGCATAGAACAGCACAATATTTACGATCTTTAGGAGTCCAAGCAATTTTTACAAAAGATGGTGATCATTTGGACATACAATGCAAAGAAATGAAGAAATTGAAATTGGGTGTTGGTACGGAGGTATCCCAACAAGATGTAACTCTTGGACTCAGCTTAGTTGCAAATAATTTAAGAAAAAGACTAGATAATCTTCAATTCAAAGCCAATTTTGGTCAATGGACAAGGGGCCTATTTGAGTTGCAATACAAGATACCATTGCAGAGCAATCTTCTATCCAGAATGGTACACTCATTAAGATTTGGTAATATCACCATGCCTACTAAAATGTATGAAAGATCCGTAACTTCCAAATACATTGTTGAACATGAAAGCCTCCCACTTACCTACTCCATTGGGCCCGAGATCAGTTTGAGGGATCATTTAGAGTATTCTCAAATGGGTGGTGTTGGTCATGAAGTAGCATTTGACTCTAGGGATAAAGCCTTGCCATCAAAGGGAATTAATTTTAAAATTGGTCAATTCATCGGAATGTGGGAGCCTCACACCTTTGTCAAAAATTATTGCTATTTTTCTATCACAAAATCGTTATTTAATCTAGTACCTCTTTTTCATTTAGAGTTTGCAAGCCACTATTCGAGCAAATGATGTAAGTGGCAAACATCATGTAATAGACAAAATATACAGTGGAGGTCCTTGTTCTATAAGAGGATACCCTGTTGGAAAAATTGTAAAAGATCAATTTATTGAAAGCGGACTCAATTTGTTTGGACCCTGGCTGGCTTTTATTAGACCATTTGGATTTCTTAATTATGGCTCCTCTCTGAATCAAATCAAATCTTCTGAATATGGGTACGGATCCTATGGCGGTGGAATCGCAATTGGGTTTGGTTTGATAAGAGGAGAAATATACTATTGTAAGAAGCTAAATGTGAAAGATGAGTTAGAAGAGCGTATCCACATTGGGCTTGGAATGGAATTTCTCTAGTAAATCATTTTTTCGATGAGTATTCAGGAACTGGATCTACATCCTCCAGATTATATAAATTGTCATATTGTGGTAGCTCAGTTGGATTTTGCGGTCTCGACTTAAGTTGAATCATCATTGCATGAAATTCGAATGATTTCTTATCGTGGAAATAGAGTTTCATAAATGCGTTTCTGTCTAACATATACACTTTAGGGGACTGAATCACTTCCTGTTGCGTAGGTTTGATGCTGCAAGTAAGAAGTTCCACTTTCGAAAAAATACCTTCAGATGTTAGCGTGGGCGACTCAATAAAATGCAGGGGAACTGATAAGGATTGAAAATACTCATTTGAGGTATTAGGAATATAAATGATTCTTCTATTGGTCAGAAAGAGTGTTCCTAAATTTGCAAAATAATTGCCCTTTTGGCCGGGAAAACCTTCACCAGAAACTAAATCCAATTGGACTTTTTCAGTAGTGTTGTAGATCTTCTCCATATCCCCCATTATAGGCAATTTGGATGAATTCAACGTAACAGAATTGACTGACATTTTCACGTTAGAAAAACTCCTTGTTTTTTGTGCGCTACTCAAGTGTAAAAGGGCAGGTCTCAATTTTGCTAAATTTTCTAAAACAAAAATAAATCCAGATTTGGTCTTGATTTAAGTGAAGAGATGCAACTGCAAAAGTTTATTATGGATTAATTATTACTTCTTCGTCTTGTCACTTTTGATGCTGCTTCAAAAATTTCATTTTTGTCATTTGTTCCTATTTGCTTTAAAAACACATGACATCTGATTAGGTGGGATCTCATAGCGTCAGCTCTACCTTTAGTTTTAAGGCTTTTCCCGCAATATGGACAAGGCTCTCTGGCGGAGTGTACATTTCTAAGGTGCCTAACGACAGAAGATCTCTCTGTGAATGCGGTATTACAAATAGAGCACAAAAATTGACGTCGACTTGCATCCATAGTGTATTGAGACTCAATATCAGTCAAGCTTGTAGTTCTTGTATTAATATTTGGTGTACTAATGGTATTAAAACTACCTGTATCATCTGGGTATGAAGCTCTTCTTCTTTGTTCTTCTGGTATATTGTCTAATGCGCTTGGATCTTCCAAAATATCGCGCAAAGACATTTGCAACGGGATTGAAAGGGTGGAAACAAATAAAAATATATTGGACCCCTCGTACTCTCAGCACTGCCAAATTTATTCATCTCTGGAGGTTCCAGTCATAATATCCTCGTCTAGCCATTCTGGGGCCATTACTTGGATTTTTAAAGAAGGCGAAACAATTGCACATAATTTGGAGTGCGGCATGAATTCGCCATCAAGATCCATGAGAGTCTTATTCGTTGTAGGAGTAAGTGTGTATTCAGTCGTTTTGACATAAGTCCATTTAATAGATTTAAACTTTTTAGCATCCCGACCATCTAGTAACATTTTTAAGCCATTTTTGATGCTTAATTTGTTATGCAAAATATGTATATAACCATCACTCAGTCTTGCATATGGGCACCCAAAATGTTCTTCATCTAGAAAAGGTAAGCTCAACGCTAGAAAGCAAGTCATATTAATTTTTTCTTCTTTAAAAGTGTTTCCTTGACGATAAGATAGAACTCCTTCATAGTTCTTCTTGCGTAAAAGGTAGTAGACCGCAGCGATTTCTGTCCGCAACCTTCCCATGCATCTAAATTTCTCACTGCCTAAATCTATGTCGCTTAAAAGTCCCCAGAAAAACCCAAGAAGCGAATAGTACTGTAATGTATTAAATGTGTACTTGGTTAAATCCAACTGTTTAGTTTGGCCGAAAATTGCTGTCAAAAGCGCTATTTCAAAGTCTAAGCAATCTAGACAGGTTGCTAGTGCATTACCAGTTCCAGCTTTAATGACTGCAATAGGTATATCAAGGGTCTGCTTTTTGACAGATACTTGCAGGTAATCAAATATTAAACCATCTCCGCTAATGAAAATAATTTTGGAATACATGGCAAAATTAATTTCGTCTATATGTCTTTGAGACTTGGTGATAATTATAGTGAAATTCAGATTCATTAGTTTCAACAATGGCTCGACTTTATCGATTATCTTCCGACCTTTTTTCTTTCCGCTTTTAGGATTAACCAGAACAAGAATATGATTATTTTGATTTTGTAGCTCAGAAGTTCGGTTTGAGCGAATTTCAATGAGATTGTCTGAGTTTTCACACTGTTCAACTGTCTCCAGGCTGTATCTCTTGACTGCGGCCTTCCTATTAGTATTTTTTACAATAAATGAAAATTTAACAATTTTTTTTGAAGTTTCGTCCGTGATAGGTAATAAGTCTTTCAAAGCTACCTCTAGTGACTTGTATTCGTTGTTAACTGCAGTGGAAACCCCAAAATAAGTCAAAAAAATTTTCATGATTGAAGCCGTAAAAAGGGAGCGTTTTAGACCAATATTTTGGTTGTTTTATTTAAAAGAAATCCGTAATGCCAGGATAAAAGCCATTGAAAACATTGAGCAAGTTCCGCCTTGTTCCCAAGTAATTTAATTTCACCAATCAAATGCTCCTTGAGACTATTTTAAGAATTGGGACTCTCCGAACTCAACACGGATGCTGATTCAAATCCAACCTGCCCACTATTCAATTCAAAACGATGAAGTTATATTTGAGATCAGACTATTGAAATTATTAAATCTTTACAACGATATCACAGTATCAAGAGACCTAATTGAGTGCGATCAGTTGCACGAGCTACTTGGCAGGCTAAAGGAGCATGATTTCGAATACAATACTATTGAAGTTATTAAACTAAGAATATTTGGGATGACATGTACAAGTTGCAGTGGGGCCATTGAGGAAAATGTCGGAATTATGGAAGGAATTTACAATTGTGTCGTGAACTTGGCACTAGAATATTGTATTGTTAAATTTAACAAAAAAATTATAGGGGTGCGTGATATTATTACTAGGATCGAAGAACTTGGGTTTGATGTTTTAATGATGGACATGAGCGCCTCAATACAATTGGAGCACCTACAAAAGACTAAGGACATTATTGAATTAAGATCTGCATTTCAAAAAAGTTTAATCTTTTCTATACCTAATATGTTATTAATGTTTATAAACAATGGCCCAGAGTTGTATCACATTTATGTCACCCATTTTATACAATTTATTTTAGCAACAATTTCAATGTGTACAGTCGGAAAAAGGTTTTATTATCATGCCTACAAAGGTCTGCTAAACAACTCATTTACAATGGATACCCTAGTTTCGTTAGGAACTCTTTCTGCCTATTTATTCAGCGTAATTATGATGATACACAGGATATCTCATTCAGACGAGCATTTAATTGTGTTTTTTGACACAACCACAATGTTAATTACTTTTATTTTACTGGGCAAATTTCTGGAGACTAGTGCAAAAGCTAAAACCAGCACAGCTTTGGGAAATTTGTTGCAACTTAGGCCTGAAAATGCTACTCTAGTTGAATGGAACGAAAAAGGAAAGCTCATGAATTTCGATTACAAGCCAGATTTTAATTACTGGTTTAACATCTGGGAAATGTGCTCAATTGACCAGCTGGTCCACAAGCAAAAATCGATATCAACAGATTTAATTCAAAATGGTGATATTATTTGTGTACTTGCGGGAGAAAGAATTCCTGCAGACGGGTTCGTAATTCATGGTAATACCAGTGTGGATGAAAGTTTAATAACTGGGGAAACCCTCCCGATTGAAAAAAATATTGGGGATCATGTGATAGCAGGTAGCATCAACGGAAATGGTGTGTTTAGAATGTATGCTGATGCAGTTGGTAATGACACAACGCTAAGTCGAATTATTCACTTGGTGGAGAAAGCCCAAAGCGTTAAAGCACCTATCGAATATGTCAGTGATGCAATTGCGAGTATCTTTGTTCCTGTAGTTGTCTCCTTGGCTATTTTAACTTTTATTTCTTGGTACATAATCTTGAGTGTGTTTACACCAGCAGATAGTTTTTTCGAACATCTTGGAACGCACGGTAGAGCAGACACTTTATTTCTTTGTGTAAAAATTTGTATATCTGTGGTAGTGATAGCTTGTCCTTGCACTCTTGGTCTGGCTACTCCAACTGCAGTCATGGTCGGTACCGGTGTGTCTGCTAATTTAGGCATCCTTATTAAGGGTGGTAGTAGTTTGGAAGGCGCAAACAATATTACCACTCTCGTATTTGATAAAACTGGAACTTTGACATCCGGCAAAATGAGTGTGCAACGCTCTTTTATTCTTGAAAATAAGGATAAAATATCAGAGAGACTTTTTTGGACTTTATTGGCTGCTGCAGAACTTAATAGTGAGCATCCTATTGGCAGATCCATTGTGGAATATAGTCGAAAATGCCTGAACCTAGCAAGAAATCAGATAAGGCAAGTTGTGAATTCTACCAAAGTGGATATACTTCCAGGGCTCGGTATAAAATTAATTTGTAAGGTTGATTCGAATTACAGCAACCCATCCAGTCCTTTGAATTCCCCTAAAATATCTAAAAAAGCAGATACAGCTTTTTCTGATCACCACGGTGAACATTTTGAGGTTTTAGTTGGTAATGCGAAATTAATGAAAAAGTCGGGAATTGATGGCAGCTTATTGCAAAGTTTTTTCGAAGATGAGTCTATGTTGGGCCATACTGTCATATTTGTTGCGCTAAATAATAAGCTAGCTGGATGCGTGAGCGTTGGTGACGAACTAAAGCCATTTGCGAGGGAAACTGTTGAAGGACTAGAGATGATGGGAATTGAGGTAATAATGTGCACTGGAGATAATTCGATAACCGCCAATGCTGTTGCCAGTAAGTGTGGGATCACCGAGGTTTTTGCTGAAGTAAGCCCACAAGGAAAAGCCCAGATTATAAAAGAAATTAAGTCAAGAAAATCCTATCGTAAAATCTCTTATTTCGATAAATTTCTGAACAGGTTTCGTCAAGATGTGGATGATAGACAAGTTGTCGGCTTTTGTGGCGATGGAATTAATGATTCCATTGCATTAGCTGAATCAGACATTGGAATCTCGCTAGGAAGTGGATCTGACATTGCAATGGAAACTGCAGATATAATTTTGATGAAATCAGAGCTTTTGGATGTTGTGACGAGTATTGATTTAAGTCGAAATATATTTAAAAGGATTAAGTTGAATTTTCTTTGGGCATTTTCATACAATATGGTGTCCATTCCTCTGGCCATGGGAGTAGGTATTCCATTTGGGTTATTTTTACACCCAATGACTGCTGGTGCTGCAATGGCGTTTAGTTCTGTGAGTGTCGTGACATCCTCATTGATGTTAAAATTTTATAAAGTCCCAACCTGGATATTAAAGCTCAAAGGTGAAATTGTACATTACTACTTGTTGGAAAGAACAGTCATGAAATTTAATGGCTTATTTTCTAATAATAGCGAATATTATCCTTTACAATAAACTTTTTAATTTTTAAAACACATGCACCCTTCTATCACAGACCAACTCTCCAGAATTCAAAAGCATAAGTACCAGCGGTGGTTAATTTTCTTTTTATTAGAAGGAGCTTTTGCCTTGAGAATGATACTGTATCAAGGATTTTACGTAATAGGATATATTCAAGGATTGACAATTTTAAATCTATTTTTTGAAAGTATATACAGTGCTACTTCTTCGGATGGTCAAGAGAATCAAGAGGAGAACGTAAGAGAGATTCCTCTGCATTCTATCAAAGAGGTCGAGGAGCCAATAAGTCCCATCCAGACTACTCCTGGTTCAATTGAACTAAGTGGTGATGTCAAACTTTGGTTTTCTTGTATGGTTACCGTTGTAATCTCCTTGATCTGTGCTTTTATTCCTGGTCTAGACATACCTGTATTTTGGCCGCTTTTATTAGTTTATTTCTTATTAATATTTTTCTTTACCAT